>JAVFBY010422708.1:0-14312 GCA_034781015.1 Tonicella lineata
CGGACGAACGGACGGACAGACGGACGGACGGATAGCATTTCTAAGTCCCCTACCACTAAAGTGGCGGGGGACAATAAAGGCGCAGTGGTTAGTTTGATACCTCACTTATTATGGTGTGAAGAAAATCACTCAAGACGGGACACTACTGGCAAAAAACAAAGGCATGGCACAATACAGGGCAAATTGACTTTCTGGTACCTCTCAGTACCAGGGGTCTGATGCCACTCAGAGCACTAGGACATCAGGAAGCTCCTGCCAGTTACATACTTTGAATAAAAAAATCTACCTTCACACAGTACACTAGTGCCAGCTAACACTTAAATATCATACAACATGTAGCACACTTGTGATTATTATAATTGACAGAATAAAGCTAGTGGCAACATCAAGCTACATTTAATAGCATATTACATAAACAACAAAAAAATCTGAGAAAACAGTATTTTGTGGAAAAAAAAACAATCAAGAAGTAAAATAATTTCAACTTAAGGTAGAAAAATTATACAAAGTAAAACAACTCAAAAATAGAACGAGCATCTTTTAATTCACTGAAGCTAACTGTCTAATACTTACTGGTCCAAATTATTTCTAAACGAAACGAAGAAAAAGAGTAAAATTGGAAACGGAGTTATGAAAAAAAAAGGAGAGGTACATGTATTAATTTATATATATTAATTACTTTCGTTGTGAAAAGATTTCTTATTTAACTCATATCAGCCTGTTGAATGAAGGAAATCAACCTCACACGACAATAGCAGAGAACACTGGCAAAAAGATTGATAGATTGATTGATTGATTGCTTGGTGTTTAGGGACATGCTTAGAGGTATTTTACCTACAGTACACTACAAAAATTAACCTAATGAGGGCAACTTCACCTTATTTTCAGGGTAACTTCACAGTGTAGTCTGGGTGACTTCACTGTGTTCTCAAATCATTAAGTTACTTTTTGCTTTATACACCACAAGCCTCTGCAGTGGCATCCCATGTGACATTTATTACATTTTATGTATAGATTTCACTGTATTTTAACATAAAATTGTACATAAAACACAGTACAAAATAAACCTTTATTCCAAATAAGGGTGTCTTCACTGTGTGCTTAGTGTGACTCAACTGTGTGCTCAAATTATGAGGTTAATTTGTTGGTGTACTGTGTATACGACAAGGTGGCAAAATGCGTGGAGAAAACCACCCTAGAGATTACTGACAACATCATAGACAAGATGGCAAGACAAAAATACCAGAACGACAAATCAGGATCTGATACCCCTTAAAGGTTCTCCCAAGTGAGTTTTAAGTTTGGCTTAAATATATTGCTAAATTTATAAAATATATCATGAAAAGTCCCATATTTTTCAGATTCTAGTAGAGTGTCTTATTTAATGTTCTACTTATCCAACTTTCCCCTGGTGACGTCACTGACGTAATGCTAATAGTATTGTAGATTTATCCTCTTGTTACGTCACCTAATTTTTAAAGCCTAATATATCCATAACTAATGCGATTTTTTTAATGAAACAGTTTGAAAATCACACAGCAGTTAATTGTGCATTTTAAGACAACTTAGTGGTATAGACCATTTGGGGGTACCTTTAAAGAGGCTATAATGCAGAATTTATGCCAAAAATCAACTGAAACGAATTAAACCAGGTTTTTCTAGTATGGCCCAAAGTATAAGCTTTAAAAAAGTATCAACCTCAACTATGTGCAATGTACCGTATTAAAATACACACAGTCTGTAAAACCTTTAATGCAGGTCGAATTTTAATATGGTATATATATCGCACATTGCTGAGGTTGATACTTTCTGAAAGCTTATACTTTGAACCATACTATGAAAATATTGAATACCTGGTTTAATTTGTTTGAGTTGATTTTTGGCCTAAATGCTACGGTATAGCCTCTTTAAGCTATGTAAGCACCAGGACAACAGGCCGCTTTTGTTAACCAACGGCGCAAGCAGCTAGACAAAGACGAGGGTGAAAATATGGTTTAAAATGTGAAATTTACATTACATGAAATTAAAAACAGATATGTTACTGTTGCCCATTACATAGAGGTGCACCAGGGTAACAGAACGATTTGGAGTGTTTGGCTTAAAAAACGGCTCATGATCCAAAAAGTATAGCTAAATAAGTATTTCTAACATCATATGTAGTCGCAGTCTGGGTGACACTGTTCGATCCTGTATGGCACTAGAGCTTGCTATGGAACACATAAATTGTCTGCCTTAGGACCACTACAATTGCGCATCCTCATGACCGAAATCTTGCTTTGCTTAAGCCAAACAGGATTATTGCAAAGAAAAGCTAAATATCAGTATTCAGTAATATTAGTAAAAATCCACCACCAAAGCATTTCAGTGTGCTTTCAGAGTTATATCCAAGTATATTTGTTTAAAAATGTTTTAAATTTGCCGCCAAAATGTAAACCTTAGTTTACTCTGACAATTCAATTAAAAAGCACATTTTCTATTTTGTTTTCCTTTTTTTTAAAAATGTTGCTGGACCCAAAAATACCTGGCAATCACTCTGTTCAAAGATATACCGCCACCAATAAAGCAAGTTTCATAAAATAGACTATAATGCAAATTTACAACCAAAATTCTATGAAAAGAACTGGCCGAATTGCCTGTTTCCATCACAACTTTCGGATAATTTTGTTTTAAAAGAAAACACCATAGAAGCAAATCAGTTTTATTAAAACAAGAATTATTTCGCCTCATTTTCAGAGAGCAATTCTCCAAATTGAAATAAATAAATAAAACCAACCTTGCTGGCAGAGTTCCTCCCCCTTGTCGGGCCTCCTCCACAACATCATTGTTTTCTTCCATCTCTGTAAATGAATAATAATAATCTAGTGGTGATAAAAACAAATCCAATACGAACATTTGTAGTTGTAGACATCAAAGGTTTATAATGCCTGAAAATTGCACCAGTTTACAAACAATGCAAGGTAAATGAGGTTTTGTTTGACAGCCATTTAGAAGATAAACCAATGGGGGTCTTTCAAACATTGCCAAGAGACATAATTTATCTTTGAAGCCGATTATTTGACTCTGTGACACTGACATGTGTCTTTTTTTAAATGCATTTCATGTGCAAAACTGGATTCAAGGGTGAAGTTATCTCCCTTGGAAATGTTTAAAAAGATGTATAACTTAAGAAACAAAGATATGCATTACATAAAGCGTGAAATTTGCTATCAAATAATACTAACTTGGTATTTTGTGGATTTTTTTTACAATGATTTCTCACTATCGAAAGTTTGCTAGTCTCTTGTGACATAAAAATACTTTGGGGGCAGACATATTTGATATGGCGACTGGAGGTGTGTTCCACTCAACCAATCAACTAATTACACTGCTGTGCATGTCTGGGTGTGTTAATTACTAAAACAAAAGGTACATGGCCACTGAACTATATGTTGCTTATTAATTTCAAATTTCAAAAGGTGAACTATTATAGCTCAGTTGAGTTATCAATAATATACTTTTCTCGCCGTTTTTGGCAGAAGAGCTCTTTGAATGTTCATGGCGGCACTGACAAATTTGTCTCAAGGCAACAACTTTTCAAGTTTAGTTTGATATTTAATATCAATGAAAATATGGCACACATTAAAATATCCACTTGTTATTTAAGTTTACTATCCCTTTAAGAGACCCCTGTTATCTGGTTCAATACATGTATATTTGGAGGATAACTAAACATCAACAAATGTTTCATACAATACTCAGGTCAAACATGTACTTACTGAGCTGGTTAATGTTATCAGCACTACCATATTTTATCTTGATGATCCGATGAGCCAATTCACGCGGCTTCGAAACTATCGTACTGAAATACAAAAAATAAAACACACATTAAATTAAGAGAGCCGAGGGTCAGCATTTAACACCAGGTGACAATTAGATTTAGAAATAATTTCCTTTCAAAACAGTATACATGTACGTGTATGATATTTGAAAATTATTAAAAAAGTATTATCATAACAAAGTCAGATATTACAATTAATCAAAGCATAATTTATGAACAATGCAAATGATAAACAAAGGAACTGAACTTTTAAAATAGTACAGCCATCTCTTATGTTTACAGAAAAGTTATTTACACTTGTTACTAGTTCAAGCTTATCACACCGGTTTGTTTTCCTGGTGATTTTTAAGCTTATCACACTGGTTTGTTGTTCCCAGTGATTTTTCAAGTTTGACAGACTGGTTTGTTTTTCTCTGTGATTTTTCAAGCTTTGACGCACTTTTTTTCCCTGGTGATTTTTTCAAACTTGACACACTGGTTTGTTTTCCTGGTGATTTTTCAAGCTAGACACTGCTTTGTTTTTCCCAGTGATTTTTTACAAGCTTGACATACTGCTTTGTTTTTTCCAGACATTTTTCAAGCTTTGATAGACTTTTTTTTCCTGGTGATTTTCCATACTTGACACACTGGTTTATTTTTTCCTGGTGATTTTTTAACCTTGACACAATGGTATATTTTATAACTGCAACATCAGTGGGATGCTTGTTGTTTTGTGTGGGGTTTTATGACATATTTTGTTTTCTGTTTAGGCCAGATTTAGTGAAAGCTTATTAACTCCTTGTTCAATAGTGGTGATTTTACTTTATTTCTTTACACAACTTTTAGTTGAATTTTATGTTTCACGTTCTAGGCCATGTGCAGAGTCAGCATTAGTTACCGCTTGCTGTTTTATAGCACCGTGCTCAGGGGCGTTTCATTTTTATGCTGGCTTGCCAGTCAAATGGGTGGAGGAACCCACCACTGACATCACTGGCAACATCAAAGACGAGACAGGACGAGACAGGACAAGGACAGGACCCCAAAAAAACCAGACATGTCCCTTATCTAATCTCTGAGAGCAGCAGGGCATCATGGGGCACTTTCAGGAAATGTCGTACAACAAAATATCGTAAAATATCTTAGTTGCTATGACGCCACAATACCTTCATTGCTGGGCGTTATAGCAACTAAGATATCGTGCGATAATTTTTGTTGAACGACATTTTGTGAAAGTGGCATCAGGAAGCTCCCACCCAACCACCAGCAGTGGTAGTTTGTTTGGTGTAACACCAAACTCAGCAGTTTGTTTGTTGTTTTGTTATACTTTTAGGTTAATTTGTGTTTAGGGCCACACAAAGACTTAAGTTTGTACATGTATGCTTGGTGTTTTTCAGCCAGATCCAGCGGTATGTTTGTTTGGTGCTCTATTTTGTAGGGGTTTTATTATTTATATCATATTTACTGCAAGTTTGTTTTGTATTTTTCATTTAGTGCAAAATAAATGTTTAACATCAATCTTTCCATTGTTTGTTTCGTGTTTAATTAGCATTCTAATCTAATTGAATTTGTTTCTGTAATCTGATTTGTTGTTTGTTTTATTTTGTGACAGTAAAACCTAGCATTAATTGCGCAAATTAAGCAAAATCGCAGCAGTCACGCTTATATATTTTGATGAGGGGCCAAAGGTAACAAAGTTCTTAAAATAAAATGAACAAACCGAATGTTATTGACCGTTTAACAATGGATAACAGACGGACAAATAAAAAGTGATTCTCTATTTCATTATCTTAACACAAACTACACTTCAATGACTATAAATGATATAAATACAATTTCAGCATCCTTTCACCCCTCAAATAAAGTAAAACTGTCCCCCAAAATTCCAGCCTACATCAAACACTTTTGGATGTGAGCAACGTTATGTTTTATCAAAGCGCTCACAAAAACATTATATCGTAATCACCAACGTCATTGATTGACTACCAAAAATGAAGAAATAAGCTCTGTAATATCATGTTATTGCCATTATATCGTCACAGTGTGTTTCAATAAGTCTTGCAAATGATCTGAAAACGTCAAAACGTTCTAGTAAAGAAATGGAGATTGACGCTCTATTGAAGTGTCAGTTTTTATACTGAAAGCTGTCCAAATGTATTAAAACAGCAAAAATCATTTTGAATTGGATTAGAAGGGCAATAACCATGCTGAATTTGACATTTTGCAACCGTTAATGCTAGGTTTTTAATACGGTAGCAAATATCCGTTTAACCCCCTCCGTTAACACGTTAATCTTAATTTGAGCACGTAAAAACTAGCATTAACGGTTGCAAAACGTCAAATTCAGCAAAGTTATTCCCTAAACATTCAGCGGTTTGTTTTCTATTGTGTTCAGTAACACATTGCTTTAAATATTCCATATCAAATTTTTTAAGTAATACAATGTTTATATAAACCCACAATCTATATATTATTCACTTCAAAATCACATAGTCATGACAACTGTTACAGTGTATAACACATATTTTGATAACCCAATATGTATATTGCTACCCTTGTACAGCCTCACATGTGTATTGCATATTTCGATACAGCTAAGTAACCAGTTTATATCGATACAACCAGGTTTCAAGACATGCTATATTATATGTATTTACACAACTAAACTACACACACTAGAACACAGATTGACAATATACAGTTCTACAAAATATCCACATTTTATTGAGTCAGTTGTTCAAAATTGCATAATAACTTATTATTAATAAAAGCCTCTTAAACAAGACAAAGAACAATTTTTTCAGTAGATGTATTGGGAAAAACTGTTCTAAATGTGGTTGGTACAAAAAAGTTAAACTCAATTTAACTGAAAAATAAACTCATTTTTTGTTTGATTGATTGGTGTTTAGTGTCATACTCAAATATATTTTGCTTTATATATCCTGTATATGACGATCAGATTCTCCACTTCTTACTCTGTTCTACATTTGTACTTATTATAGTGAAAAACTGACAGGAAACCTCAGAAAAAAACCCCACCTCCATCTACAGCCGAAGTCACCTCCTGTGGCTCCCTCATAAACGCTTGGGCAGCTGGAACTTGTGTGGAACCTTTTTGACTAAGTTTGTAAAACACAAAGAGTTTTGCCTCGCATGGTCATAAATTTAAAACATGATAGATATTGTATTCACATTCTCTTGAGAATACATCTTGTGTGCTGCGGGTTTCAGTGTGCTTCCTATAAACCGACATCATTTGGCATTAATTGTCCTACGTCAGTTGCTGAAAGCTCTGCTAACTTTAACTTATGGCACATTAAATATTCAAATTTTATATTCCAGATGGGGATCTATGTAATGATGGATATGGTAATGATGTTAGGTCATCAGGGTTATGTTCCTTTGTGAAATGACGCTGTCACTTTACGGCAAATGGGGGCTTAAGTGCCTATACTTTAACATTGCAGGTTGTCGGTTTACAGGAAAATAAGTTGTAAAATGCTAACTTTTGCTAAAAGAAATATTTCTACCAATATATAAATCCATTTCATCCGAATAAGACAAAGTTATAATTTATACCGTAACGTGCACTATTGTATATACCGTCCATGTTAAAAAAATCCCGAATTGACCCCTCTTTGCTGTTAAGTGAGGTCACTCTGCAAAGGGATGTCACTCTAATGTCTGAGCCTCATTACTCAAAACTCCCATATAAGGATATAGTTGCAGATTTCCACAACTCTCCAAAGTGTCTTATCCTATTCTTAGCTAACGAATCCTCAGTGTTCTTTGTCAAGATTAGAATTTGCAGAGTCAACCTATTGAAAATCGCTTGCAAGAGATAGTCTAGTTGAAGCCAAGTACAATTTAATCAAGTGCGACTATTAATGTAGATCTGTGCATGTACTCATCAAGATACTTTTAGCCAAATTTCTGCATTTTAATATCAACAAGTTTTAAATGTGAAATTAATAACTTTTCATTTGGAAAGTTTTACTGATAATCATATCTTTCCATAAAGTTTAGAAAGATGTCATATGCCTGTAAAATAAATTAAAAAATTTGGCAAAGTCTTTCTTAATTTTAAGAAAGTTTATAAATATAGCTCATTTAACAAGTTGACGAAGCTGTATTTGGACAATATATACTACTGATTATCCATCTACATATAACTGCCAAAATTTGAACAAAATTCTAACAAGAGTAAATATTCTGAAGTTTTGCCATTCTAAACAGGATTTTGACGAATCAAAAGTCGTATGGACAGGACTGGAGATGGAGCCATTTCTGGTAGGTATCAGCGCATTTAATACAGCTTTTTTTGAACAACTGAACTCAACTTACAATATATATAAAAAAGACAATATTTTGCTTTTACTTACTCCTTAGCACCTTTGATGTTATCTACAACCCCACTGATAAAGAATGAAATAGAAAATATAAGTAAAACATGTCACCAATACACTCTAATTTATTTGTTTTATGTTTGACATCACACTCAAGATTATTTAACTTTTATGACAAGTTGGCAACGTTTGTGTTTGTTGGAAACTCGAAAAAATCAACATAATCATTGTAGCCACTGTTGAACACCTCAAATATTTTGTTTTTTTGGTTGGGTTTTAAAGCCGTGCTCAGGGGTATTTCATCTATATGACGGCGTGTCAGCCCAATGAGTGGAGGAAAAACCACCCTTGACATGTATACAAGCAGCCTAAGAGGAGACAGGACTAGGACAAGGCATTACAACAAATCTAATTCCTGACAGCCCTTAGCTCCAAGAGTACTGGGCATCAGGAAGCACCCGCCAAACAACACGATACTTTGGCTTGACAAACACTTAAACCTGTATTGTACTTTCTGTTTGATTGATTTGGTTTTAATCATGGACTTACAAGTTATTCCACTTATATGACGGACTGCCAGACTGTCACTGGTAACAAAGGCAAAACAAAATATTTGCAACATGCAAAACAGGACACCACAATGATAGGCAGCGGGATGCCCCTAGCTCGGAGAGGAACAAGGCTAAGGAAACTCCTGCCAACTACCCGCTCTGGTCTATTGAACAGTCCGAAAAGCTACTTGTAACCTACAAAGCCAAGAAGTGTTAGGTAAATGCAACTTCTGCAAAAAGCCTTGACTAACATTTTGAAAACTTTATTAAATTACATAAATTAAATTTTTCTATTGCTACAAATAAAATATTTCTAACAATATTCATTCTAAAGCTTCCTTCTATAGAAATTCAAGAACATCTTTTTCTTTCAAAAGTCTTACATTAAACAGCTGTTATTTTTTTCAATTTTTTTAACAAGATATAATAAAAAATATTTATTTTCTTATAAAAACACACCAATTACGTTTAGTTTTATTGGGATTTTTTTCCACCATCCTGGAGGTTATTTCACTTATATTATGGTGGTGCAAATATTGAAGAAACAAAGAAAAATCTTGGTCAGGTTTCTGGTATCTTGAGCAATCAGTCTACTGATGTTTCTGGTACATTCTGCTACATTTTTCTGGTCAATAGTGTAAAGTTTCATTGTATACACAAGCCCATAACTATTGATTTTAAGAAAAGTAAACACACAGATAGACAGAACAAAATATTAAAAGAGGGCAATAACACATCTTTGAAAAACAATAGATAAGCTAACTAAAGGGAGATAGTGGCATGTGTTGCCTACAGAAGGTTTCTAATAAAATGTTAGCAACAAAAAATACTATTGCAAAACTAATTTTCCTACTGACGTTATTTTTAATTTTCACATAATCCCATTTAAGTTTGTGATACATAAAGCAATTGGCTTAAATCTTGATAACTTTTTTTTTTAAGAATAAAATTGTAGTAGAATTGAGGACTGGTTAGTGAAAAAAGAGTTTGGAATACTTTTTGTGATTCCTAAAATTCACACTTTATCAAAAATACTGGGTAATAAGTCCCTATTAATACAGGATCAACCACCTATTGCACTTGTGAATAGTGTTTGAAGGTTATATCGTAACAATTTTAATTATTATTACTGCCTTTTTGTCACAGATTTTATTAAAATAACCTTTTTAGGTTTTATTCTAGCTGAAGTTTTTAGCCGCCTTGTGCATCTGGTCTTATAGAGGCCCTTTATAAAGACCAAAAAGTTGATCCTTTGCACCACTATTAAACTGTTACATCAATTGAAACAACAATTTCCGAATGCTGCTGTGTTATTTTATAAAAGTGAGGTCCCATGACTAAGGCTTATTTTGAAAACAAATTGGTCATAACACCTCTTTCTCTTAATTTTGAAATTTTGAGGGCCCTTACTTTCTTTTTACAATAGACCTGTTCGGCATAAGCGAGATTCAGCAAGATTTAGGGGCCTGAGCATGCGCAATTGAAAGGGTTGTTTGGCAGGCCATTGTTGCATTCCGAAGTACGTAAATATTTCATCATGACGTTCCTTGTGGCGTCTCCGCGGTCTTAGGTGACTCGGACGTGACTTCATTGTTGCGTCGTGAAATATTTACGTACAAGGGAGCGTAACAATGGTCTGCCAAACAACCTCTTCAATTGCGCATGCTCGCGTCTCGAGATCAAGCTGAATCTTGCTTACGCCGAACAGGTCAATTGAGTAAACATGCAGAGAGTCAATGGGAAACTCACAAATGCTGAAAGGGAGATAAGTTTGGACCTGACGCCGCGTAATGCATTTGAATGGGGCTCATATTAATGACGTCACAGAGACAAAAAGTCTGTGACGTTATAAAATGGCGTCACTTTCGAATGCATTATGCCATGTCAGGGTCCAATATTATCTCCCTTTTCAGCATTTACGAGTCCCCTATGGAGTTAACATGCAGAGCAGCTTTGCAACAAGAACTCTATTGGTGTCTTGAATTTGCAGGAATGCAAGCTAAAGACAATTTTAAGTGTAAATATCTGTTTTTATCATCTGTAATTTAAGCTGACTTTGGTGGAATGAAATCACTTCCATTGCCTTGGAAGTAGCAAAGAATATTCTTGTTTGAATAATTAAAGAATATTAAAGTCAATTTGTGTTACAACTTTATTTGTTAAAAAATCACACATGTACATGAAAATATGAAATAAAAATTACAATGGCAGCCATATTGTTGACAGGAATATGGTTGAATGCAATACCATTCAACAACATGACATGGAGGAAGTTACACTTCCAGACTTCAATTTGAAGGGTTAGTTTTTTCATGTTATCGTGTTCACAACACATACATGTATATCATGAGACTATCACATAAAAAACATAATGGCAGCCAAATTGTAACCAGAAATTTGGTGAAATGCAATTCCATCCACCCACCATGAAGCTACATTACAAGTTTCAACTATATTGAAGAATTCATTTTGAAGTTATCAGTTTGCAATAACATCTGATGACTTGATATTCCAAGTTTAAACCTAATTGGGTTTAAAATTAGGCGATTAGACGAAAGCACAGATGGACGGAAGGACAAACGGATAGGCTTTCTATGTCCCCCTTCACCACTAAAGTGGTGGGGAACAAAAAAAGTAAGACTACAAGCACAGAATAGCTCCACAAAAAAGAGTTACACCAAGGGGAATAACTCACCCAGAGAAACCTGTTATCCCATCCACTATATTTGCACCCACTCCTCTGAAAATCAGCACAGACATCAATGGCCAACAAACACTATATAGATCTCTTGATCTTTCATTTTGGAAATTACCATACTTATATACAAATATATAGAATTCTATCATGAACCTCGACAGCTTAGTCAATAGAATGGTTGGCCTACGAAATGCATGCAAGAAAAGGCTGCTGATAACACCAAACACTTTTGACTGATTGATTAGTATGTGTTTCACACACATCAAGTCAATCAAAATACCTCTTTGACCTACAAAATCTTCTGACAAAAAACTATTTTTTCTTGGCATGTTTCTTCTTTTGTAGTTTTAAAAGTGTGAGTGGGCCTTTTTTTTGATTAGGTAAACAACCAACAGAATAGTACATGTACATGCTCACATTCAGTATTTTATACCTTTGGCAGAGCAATATACACAACATAACATTTAATAGTATAATTTTGTTCAGGCCTGTCAGCCAGCATCTATGTGATGATGTAAGAAAATGGTGGCAGTGTGACTGATAAAAGAAACAGGGCAAAGCCCGGGAGACATACGCCTACTCCGGCAAGTCATTTAAAATGATCAAAGTTATTATAATTTGTATTTTTTTAGCTGAAATTTACCTTTCCACGATGGACTAAGCCCTATCATGGAGAGGTAGAGTTGAAGCGAAGTAAACCAACACATTTTATGACACGGCTTGGGAATGGTGATATATCGGAGTTGTAGTGTGAGAATACCAATAACATGACAGCTGTGCCAGTATCAATAGTAGGGGAAATCACCCCTACGCCGCCAAACCAGTGGCCGAGTAACTGAATGGTGGCCTTGATATCATAAACCATATACATGTAAATATAACTAGAGCTGAAAGAAATACATGTATTTGAAGATATTTGCAAATACTAATTTACCAACTATTCGGACAGTAAAATTGATATTCAAATATTCATTGTTGTTGTTTAAAATTCCAGAATGGTTCCCAAATTAAGGACAACCTATCAGAATATTGCTTTGGTAATTGTTCAATATAGATATATCAATTTTGATGGCATTGTCGAATGAATATAACAAACTCATATTTTTTTAGTGACGAAAAATGGTCTCTAAGTAACATTAACTAATCCTGCAAATTTTAGCAACCGGCCCCTGATCTATTGAAAATTAATATTCAAATAGTATTTGAATTATATTAAATGAATATTCCAATATCAAAATCTACTATTTGTTTCAGATCTAAATAGAACACAAGACTTTTATGTATAACAACTTCTGGTTTATTAGGCTCCAATGTTTCAATGTCTATTCTAATACATGTATCCTTTAAAGCATAGACTTGATGTGTAGAATAGACATCAAAACGTTGCAGCCTAATAATCCAGAAGATCAATACATGAGTGATCCAAAGCAATACATTGTCACCACGAGAGTGACAGCTCCTGTTGTTTGACTAACAAAGATTTGTTTTTTCTTCTCTTTTAACATTATTTTACTTGGGAGATCATGTATGAGTTTGTTATTTGAACTTTAGTTATATTACTTGTAATGCATTAGGAATTAATTATTTAGTGTAGCCTATGATACTGTTTTACATCTTGCATTTTATAAATACAGTTTAAATGTCACATGGCTTGAAAAGTGTATCACCACAAACCAACAAGCCTTTGGAAAGAAATTCATTTTGCCTTGGTGCTAAGGGGGGAGTTTAACTTTGTGTTTTGTGTGTTTTTGCACCATGTTTGTGTCCTGTGTTTGTCCTGTATCTTGTCATAGTTTGTTGCCAACATCTTGTAAGGGTCATTACATTCACCTATTAGGTCGGCACAGGGTTCCAGTTCCAGATAAAGAGGCATATCAGCATATTTTTGTCTTGATTTTGTGGTGAAAATGTTTATTTTATGGATGAATTTTCAAATATTTTGAGCAAACAAGAAAAAAAACTGTGACCTGGGTATTGTTCCTCAAAGCGATCTTTGCCTAAAGTTGATCTTAAAGCCTCTATTCCACTTACGCAGTAAAGGCTGCGGGTGCGGATGCGGGAAACGGCTGGTATGATTACAATATTAGAAGCCGCATGAGAAAACGTTGCCGTTACCGCACAAGTGGAAGCCCTCTCATTTGAATAACACTGTTTGGATTCAGCCGTATCCGCATCCGCAGCCGTTACCGCGTAAGTGGAATAGAGGCTTTACTGTTATGACAACACAATACCTTCAGTACTCGTCGGTGCGCCATGGTATTTGAGATCAACTAAGGCTAAGATCGCTTGATCATCTCAAGAGCCATGATGAATAGAAAAAAAAAGATGTTTAGTGTATTAACATGGCACGACAAATTTTCTGATATGTTACCTTGTTAAATGATTCAGTGGTGTTTCTTGTCAAGTCCAAGAACAGGACAGGACACAAAGCATTGTGCAAAAATACAGTGCAAATGTTCAGTGCAAGAAACCACAAAAGGACTTTGTTTGGAGAGCACCACATCAGTCACAGGAAGCTGCAGACTGAAATCGAACACCTGGTAAAGTTTACTTACTTTAGGCCTTGGCTCATGGCCTGTAGCCTTTCTTTAGCCTGCTTGTGACTGGGGGCTCCGTACTTCTCCAAATCTTTTAACTTTTTGTGGTAAGCTTCAAGTTTTTTCTGCAGGTGGTTAATGGTCTGAGCGGACTTCTGGTTTTTTCTCTCAAACATGTTCTTAATTCTCTGCAGTTGTTGTTTGTCAGCACTGGGAGCCAGGCGGAGGTATTCACTCACATTAGCTGGATAAACAGCGAAATGCATTCATTAAAACAACATCAAATTTACTTATGCATCAAGGTCCAGTTGCTCAAAACCAAGGTTACATGTAGCACTAATAGCAGATTAACTCACTAATAAGTATTACTAGTATTAAATCACTAAT
>JAVFBY010422819.1:0-14300 GCA_034781015.1 Tonicella lineata
GGATCTTACGTCACTCTAAATGTATGGTTTTAGCCCTAGGGCACAGGAACAAAACGAAAGAGAAAATGTGTGTGCTTTAAACACAGTTGGGACTAAATTTCAGTAACTGTGTGGTATGCATCGCTTCACTTGAAACCACTCATTTTAATCTGATCGAATGTCAATCTTTTCCAATCGTTTTATGAGTGTCGCCTATCTGTTTGTTCCCAAATCAGTCGGGGTGGGTCTGTCTTGTGGTTTGTTGTTCATACCTTGCTATGGCATCACATCTTGATCATCTGGTCGACATGTTTAAGAAGTTTTCCAAGCATTTATTATGCAATACACTTGTCCATTTGTTGTCCAATAAGTCATCGGTGAAATATCGTGAAAAGGATCATACGTCAATCTCAATGTATGTTTTTAATCTTAAGGCATAGGAACGAAGAAAGCGAAAAGGTGTTTCCTTTAAACACAGTTGGCGCCAAATTTTAGTTAATTTATCATGCATTATACTGTCCAATGAGTCATCAGGGAAATATCATTAGACGGATCGTATATATTTTACTCCTCTGAAAGTGAAGTTTTATCCCTAGGGCATATAATGCGTTGGAATATAGCGTTCAGCAACGTCTGTCTGTCCGCTTGTACGTCTGTTCATTAATAACCTTGTTAACGTTACTGGATCTGAAGGTACAATTGGAATTTAATAATATTTAGCAGATTTTATCCTAAAGCTTTTACGATGTGCAGGGAATTGTTTGGAATTGCGCCTGTTAGTTAAACAGAGTTTATATTTTTATTTTAGAATATCACAGTACAGCATACCTTGGGTCCACTTACATGTCTAGTAACATGTATATTATCCTGCTTTTAGTTTTTAATCTTGATGCTCAGAAGAATTCCGAGATCCGAGACCCTAATTTGTATGGAGGCGCAGAGCCAGACACACAATTCAACATCATGATGAATGAAAGAAAACGTACTTTTGAGTCTAAAGATGGCACTCATGACAACATCAATACCAGGTAAACCGCCACTTCCCTGGGCGACAGTTTCCATCCTTCGTCTTATTCCTCCAGTAAGTCGTCCGACCTGCTGAATAGACAACTGCTGCATTTCGCAATTGAGTGCTGCCCCCAATTGTGCCAGAGTCTTGAAGGCGCCCTAAAATGTCACAAACATGCTCTAGCGGGTTTAGATCAGGATTTAGCACACCAGACGACTTAGTGGAGGAATTAGACGAAGGGTGGATGCTGCTATGCAGGCGTGTGGCGGCTTTTCCTCGCTATTGATGATTTGGGTCATGAATGTCACCTTTGGAGATAACATTTTTCATCATCAAATCATGATGTTGAATTGTGTTTCTGAATCAAAACCTCCAAACTTATTAAGACCCATGGTTTGAGTCAAACACAGCATCTTGGCATTCTTCTTTGAGTCATGATTCAAATCAAAATGTCCTTTTTCAAACCACATTTGTATTTTCGAAGCTATGTTATCAGGCTTTTAACGCCAAACCTCGTAAAACAAGTCATGGTGAAAAAGAAAGTCTTGTAAACTTGGGTCCATCTTCTCGACCTGCCGTACTAAAACAGGTTTGAAAAAATTACATAGCGTTCAAAAGTACACGTAAAAATGTCGTACGATAATTATTTGCCATTTTGTGAAAGAGGGTGCTTAAAATGATACACATTAATGTATGTCATTTAAACAACAAAAATGTTTTTATTTTCTTAAACTACAGATCCCATCTTTCGTGTTTTTTAGGATAACATAAAAATGGAAAGGTACGTACACGTTTTACACTAATTAACCAAAAGCGGTTTTAAAAAAGAGAGAAAACCCTTATCCCAAAGATCTTTTTTTATAGTTTACATAACAAATAAATCAATTTCATTATTAGGAACAAAATGTTACTACCAAGCAAAAGGTTATTTACTCATTACTCATTAATATATGAGAGATTTAGCGCCATTAAATGTCTGTTCGTCAGACCATTTATAGATACTATTCTAGATTACACTAGATTAGTTATGATGTGCGTGCAATGTTAAATAAACAAATTATTTCATTTCATTGTAACATAATATGTAACAGGAACCCAGATTCACCTTTAATCAAATAATGCCTTACGCGAGTCTGTGACTATCCATCTGTTGGTATGGAAGACTATAGACGCCATCGATCATGCTATTTAGACTTGCCAGTCATTAAAATAAATAAGCCCTTACAGACGTTACACTAATTAACCCAAGGCTGTTCTAAAAAGAAAGAAAAAGACAAAAACGTTTTTACATAATAAACATGCATCCACTGTTTCTCATCAACAGGATCAGGACAACAAACCGCTAAACGAGATGGTAGCTTTAACAAAATAAGCACACAATTTATCACTAACATGACGTTTAGTTACCTAAAATATATTATGCAATATTTTCCGCTGTTTTTATTAGTCATAAGGCGCCGTAGACGGTCAAATACATTTGTATCTAACAGCGTAAGCTTATACTAGTCATGCCCAGTTATCATAGATTTTGCATGTGACGCGTCTTTTTTAACGTGGATACCCAAGAAAATACAAACTTTTACTTTGATTTTAAGAAAAATAGGAAATCAAAATACAGAAACTCGCACGATTTTCCTTTAATAAATAGTTTTAGCCCATTTAGCTTCAAGAAAACAAATGTCCCTATTAGGAATAAAACGTCACTAAAAAGGATAGCATGTTGTTATTTATTAGCCAGTAGTCCAACTGGAATGGCGCTTAGAGATGTTACATACTTTTTTGTATAGTTTTATTTATCTGTGTCGTACATTTAAAAGTTACTACAAAGCAGAGATCGTTAATAATGCAAAAGATAAAATATTCCATGTTTTATATGCTTTCATTTTAATGTAAATTACTAATGGTCGGATTGCGGCATGTTGTTACATTTTTTAAATTCATTCTATGTGTATAGCGATCGAAAGTCCTACCAGTGTATTAACGTGTTTCTATGTACAACTACACAACCAAATCGTAAATTAAATGTAGCCTACAAATAAAATTCGAAAAGCTGTCAATTTGAAGATCTCTTTAATAATTAATCAACTTTAGTTTCAAATACCTCAAAACTGGTGTCGTGGGAATGAGAAGCACTAGACATATAAAAGTACATCTGCGCGAGTCAATGTAATACATCTCTGTATTAGCCTTGGCTCAAAACAGGCGGCTGGGGCGTTCTCCTGTGCCATGTTGAACTGACATATCAAAACAAATACACGCCACTGCTGTGTGACAGAGAGTCGCTGGTTGGGTGTAACGCATCTTAATGCACTGACTATAAAATAAGCCGTTTGATTTGTAGGCCTACGGTTCGAGTTGAGAAGTTATGACAGAAAGCAGGAGTCGAAATCAACTTCTACAAGATCCAGCGTTTGTTTTCTGTCGGCAGTCATAATGATACCCAGCACATAGTTGAGAGTAGGCCTACATGTATGTGCCGGGACATAAAGCAAAAGGACGACAAGCGATGCTCTGCACGTGACCAAAAGAGCGTCTCTGGTTGGGCAATCAACAACGACCAGAACACAGAAGTACAGCGTTTTATCGCATGGTGTCTCTATGCGTGTATAAGTCTCGAGATACCATGGGTTCGGAGAATGATCAGAGTATAAAAAGTATAACAAATTGAAAAGAGGAAAACAGGGAAGTTGAAAGTTTGTTTCAATCACGTTATTGGTTTATAAAGTAGATCGACTGATTTTCCACCTGACTGGTTACGAGAAGGTGTATACATATTATCTTTGATTGAACTGGGTTCGATATCAGAGGGTAAACGAAAACGCGACCCTAACTGTTAACTAGATTTTACGTGTCACGACCGAGAGGAAAATTAACCCGCTTCCCGTTGAATTGAATTAAATCAAAGAAAAGCCAAGATAATTTAAGTCTCTGTCTTTACATAATGAATGGCATTTGGAAATACGGACAGTTAATGTCGACTGATAATGGAATTATTTTGTTGCCTTGATGCGTGTACAAGAATACGATGTCAAGTTTCACATATAACCACAATACCTCATATATATTTATAACATGAAATAGCAGTCTGTTGTTTGCATTCGTCTCAGTTATTCGTATGTTTGGAAAAGCAAAAACTTAGTTTGTCTTAAAATTTATCAATATATTGATAAACCAGAAGTGACACATGGGTCATAATCTCTTTATTCCTGATGAAACACTGCTCTTATAAAACGGCTCAACGCTTCATCTGGGAATTAAAAAAGGATCAGACGCCCTTTAGAAAGTGTGATTTCAACAGTTCGATAATATTTTTCACTAGCCCAAAGGCATAGAAATACAAAAGCACAAATGTGTATCCATATACTCCCAGTCATACAAACTATTTATTATGCAATGCATTTCACTCTTGTGGTAGTCTCTTTTTGCAGAGTCAATTGTATAACAAAATTCAATCTGTATGGCGGCGTGCCATATGGCTCTAGGGAACAACCATTAACACCGGCAGCATGTACAGTTATTTATCCGACAAAGAGTTGAAGTCATATGGTGTCTATTGACTACAAAACAGAAGCAACTGATTTTACTTTTAAAAAGTCTTCTTTGAATATATAACGGTCGCAAACAAACGAATAGTGTTATCTCGGTTACTGTGTCAATTCCCTGGCCTAATGTAATCAATAATTGGCAAATATATCTTTCTAGTAAAATAATTTCTTAATTTTAAATTAATTTTTTATAATTTCGATGATGCTATCTCACATTTGACGTTGACAATAACACTTTTTTATCATTTTAAGAATCGCCCTGGAACTGAACAACATAAAATGATTTATCGATTTATTTGGTTATTAGTTTTCAATATTTCCATTATGTTCATTTATAAAAAAAGATATATTCTTATATATTTAATTGCAAGCAGTTCGCGTGCAAAAAGTTGGATTAAAATATATTAAATGAAGTTGTTATAGTTGCAATAAAAACAAAAGCTGTATCCAATAAGGCACAAGTCTTTTAAATTGTATAAATATACAGATTTTTTTTTTACATTCCTCCACCGTGTCTTATTTACATAATAAGAAATATACCTGTATGACTCAAGAAGTATTGACTACATTCCTTTCCTACAGACTCCGAATATATTTCTGGCTTTTCCGTTATGCGGTTGTTTTGTTGTTTGATATTTTGGTTTATTTGTTTTATTTTGTCATCCTTTGCCCCAAAAGTCCATTAAGTTTTACGGAATGATTTTGTTGATAACGTGTGTAAAATAACACGAGGTCAAGTTTAACCAATAGGTATTGTGGTTAAACAATATTGCTTAAACGAGTTTCGTATACTGTTTTTCGGAAACTTGTGTTTATGTTATGTCTATATATAATTTGTAACCTATGTTTCTTTGTTCTATAATGTAGTGACTACTCATTAGGTTATGCATTCTAAATTTGACCAATCCGTATATGCTCTGTTTTTGCTTTGTTTGTTTGTGACCCTGACCTTGCAGTAGTTAACATGTAGTTGTATGTACATGTAGGCCTTTATTTATACATGAATATTTTGCTGAAGGCATTAGGTAAATGTCGCAAAGTTGGTATTCATGTTGAACAATACAGTCCAGTTGAAAACCTTCATTCCCTAATCTGAAAGCAAAAGATTATATATGTTAGTTGCTTTACATTTTACAATTAGTGAACAGAACAGGCTTATACAACTGAAAATACATTATAGTGTATTAATAAATATAACCATAATCCAGAGCAGGTGTGTTGTTGTAAATTAGGTTAATCATCTGGAAGAGGGTACTCTTGAAAAACCTCTTCATGAAATGCGGAATACTTTTACATAAATGTATGCCTTTATAAAGAGTAAAGACAATACAAATCCGGAGCCATGGTACATGTATGACTGCAACAACAGCACGTGGGCGTAGCTTTCGTTACTATGGATACTAATTATTGATGCATCGTTAAATACTAATATCAGATATTGTACAATATCGGAAACCAAAGAATGCGGTTGTAGGTGTAAATCCGGTGATTACTAGAAAGCTGTCCACTTGATTTTCCGCTTGACTGGTTCCCAGAGAGAGTATAGATATTTCACTGATCGTGGTTGATGGAACTTGGCTTCTGTGCAAGTGAATTATATGGTGGTATATATCTATCCGCGCCATTTGAAAAGCCTTACTGAACATGGCGTGATGAAGCTGAGAGAAACATAATCCGCTTACCGCTGAATTAAATTTAATCAAAAGAAATAGATGAGGTTAAAGAATGTTGTCCTTATATAATGGATGATCTGTCAAAAAAAAAGACTGATTATGGATTTTGTTTGTTTACGAGAAGTGTGTAAAATAACACGCTGTGAATATGTACAGTCACAATTTCTCCTAAATTTTTATAACATAATTAAAGTTCTATTTGTGTTATTTGTTTGTTCTGTTGTTCGTTTGTTTCGGGAGGGAATAAATGTAAGTTTGTATAAAGATGACAGGATCACAGGATGGCACAAAAGTTAGCTTCTCTAAAAATTGATCAATGTATGCTCTACTAGAAATGACATAGGGATCATTATTTCTTTATTTTTATAAAAGTTGTACTGTCCAATAAGATATAGGGGGGGGGGGGGTATTGTAGACAGGATCATAAGTCACTCTAAAAGTATGATTTTAACCCTAGGGCAAAGAAAATGTGCGTGCTTTATTCACAGTTGGGACCAAATTTCAGTAACTGTGTGCTATGCATAGCTTTTGTGGAAATCTATCATTTTAAACATATCGAGTGTCAATCTTTTCCAATCAATTTGAGAGTCGCGCCTTTCTGTCATCTCCTAGTTGTCTGCATGGAACTGTCCTGTCGTTTGTTGTACCCACCTTGATCGTCACATCTTGACCTTTCTGGTCGACATGTCTCAGAAGTTTTTCAAGCATTTCTCATGCAGTACACTTGTCCACTTGTCACACAGTAAGTCATCGGTGATGATTAAGGCGTTATCCAAACAAGCAGTCGATAGTATTTTCGACAAAGTGCAAACTAGAGTGCATGTTGGTTTTGGTGTCGATCTGTCCCAGATGGAACAACAATCAGAACTCATTTTGCGTTTCATTCTGTTTGTTACGAATCCTTGTATGTGCGCTATTTTCCCCAGACTTTTTTTTATCGGATTTTTTTCTTCTTTTTTTTTGGAGCGAAATTAGCTGTTTCCCTGATCACGAGAAGCAATCTTAGGAGAAACAAGAAAACCTCACAAACCAGGATGTCAGAAACTATATGACAGTTACACGAATAACAGCTGAATTTTTCATAGAAGATTTGCTAATAACATTTAGAATGCATGTATAATCGTTATATTGACACAATAGTTGTATTGTACGCCACTAAACTATCCGTGTAGAATCCTGAAGACGATCGTTAAGAAATATTGGCATTAACCGATGTGGGAACCCAGCTGTATACTTGGTCAAAATAACATTTGTTTACTTACTGCGAACAATGTTAAATCGTTTGGATAATTATAGAGAATGATTTCAACAATCATATTTAAAATTTTAAAGTACTGGCGCTTACCTAATGAAAGCCATCTGGAACTCTTTAAAGAGGCAACACCTCATAATTTAGGCCAAAAACTCGACAAACGAATTAAAACGGGTTTTCTCTATTTTTCTAGTATGGCCCAAAGTATATAACCTTTCAGAAAATACCACCACCTTGAATGTGTCATGTACCGTTCTAAAATAATAATAAAGTTTGTTAAA
The DNA here is from genome assembly GCA_034781015.1 of Tonicella lineata. Classification (NCBI taxonomy): domain Eukaryota; kingdom Metazoa; phylum Mollusca; class Polyplacophora; order Chitonida; family Mopaliidae; genus Tonicella; species Tonicella lineata. The sequence goes on from JAVFBY010422819.1 coordinate 7,740, forward strand.
CATCGTAAAACGACCCGCATTACGATGTGTAATGTATGCACGAAAATTAACGAGGTCTGCCTTATACGTAGGCGATTCCATATAAGGCAGACCCTGCTGGTGAATGTGTGAACTTAACCTGAAATTGACATCTTTTTGAATGCCTCTGCCCTTATACAGGCCAGCGGATTCACAAGGAAGGCTTCGGCGAAAAGATATTTATGCATATCGAAATAACTCGTCAAAATACCGCATTTTTTAAACGTTTTTCTTTAACAACTAGTGTGAATCAGTTTTATGAAAAGGAAAGTGTTGACTTTTCACGAAACTATGATAAAACTGCATACGGAAATTCTAAGGTATAGCCTCTTTAAAAATTATCCAATGAAAAGCCAGATAGCGGGAGACTCTGATAATCACAGATGCTTGCCAACTAGGGCTGTGTTCGCACGAGACTCACGGGGTTCCCCGACTGCGCCTAATTTTCACGCCGTTATATACTTGTGGGTCTAATAGCCCCTGTACGGCGCTAATCAAGCATCAATCAATCAATTAGCTTTTTGTAACCAATAAGTACTATCTAGCTTTTCATCACAGACTAGAACTTTGGGACAAATAGGCGACATGTCAAGCTTTCAGTTCCGTGCACTTATTCAAATACAAATTGGTGTTATGCCTCTTTTATATAAAACATACATATTGTTTAATTTTTGCACTTTGTAATTGCACCAGCATAGTCGATGACAACCGCTCCCAGTGAGCTAAAGTTCACTTTTGTATCAAACCGAATTTGAATAAAATATCTTAAATATCTTACTATTTTCAAGGCGGAAAATCACCTTTTACGGAAAAGCATATTCCTAGGAAATCTGTGTGAATGTGTATGGTTTGTAAAACATACTAAATAGAATGTCAATCTAAGCAATATGATTTGATAGTAAAGATTTAAAACATTGAATTAGCCTACTCGTATGACATCGTCACCGTAGGCCGTGTTTATTCTTACAGCAGTAATTCGCCGATTGACGACCGCACAATTTGCTTTAATTCGATGCATATCACAACATAAAACAGAGCCTCTTTTTGACCAATCTGGTTTATATATACTGGCGAAGGTTTAATCAAATGCCCAGGGGGAATCCCCGACCCGACACACCTTCGGAAAGATAAGCGGCCCTCTGATTGGTGATTGGTTAACCAATCGATACAATATAGTAGGAGGTGTCATCAGATCTACATAGCGAGAATACAACACCGGGAAGTTAATATAGATTTGATTTTAATCCGATTGAATTAGATGTAGAGAATTTAATACGAATGTTTGTTTGTTTCTTTGTTTGGTTTGAATGGCGCATTCAAATCTACATTGATATTTGCGTGCATATACTTTTAAATACTATATTAGGAACATAAATATTGATGACATACATTATGTACGACACAATTATTCAATTCGGATGGGAAGTGTTAGAAAGCCACAATAATGTGTACGCCCGTAACACCCATAATCATATAGCATAAAATACTTTCATTTCATTAAGGAAAAATTATATGATATGATATATTTATCTCTATGGATTTTCTACTTCGCCGTTTCATATTGTTGACAGGTTGGATTTCCTTAGGGCCTAACTGGGCGCATGCGTGACGTTCATCGATGCGCTAGATCAAAACACCTGTTCCCCATGTTCGTTAGTTGACTGTCAGCCTCCAACGAGAGCGACTGGTAACACATAGCCATGGTCTCCGTGTAACAAGGTAGTGTAAGCATTATTGGGCTCAGTTCTCAATATTAGTTGATTTACTAACGTATATTCTTGCAAAAGATCTAATTCAGATATGCACGCGTATTGAATATATTTTTCTTACTTTATTTTTACAGATCACAGCGCTCTATCACAGGGATGACGAGACTACAAGATCACAGCGTATCTCGAAATAAACCTTCCAACCAGCAACCCTGACGAAATATGAAAAACACTTTACTGACTGCGGAATGCCTTCTAATTTACGGATGGCTGACAATACATTTGGTTGGATGCACGACGAATGGGGGGGTGTTCACGGATTGCTCGGCGATCTTTACCAAACCTAAAGGCATTATCCAGACGCCGAATTTCCCGAATCCGTATCCGTCACCGATTTCTTGCAATTGGGTCATTAAGGCGCCGCCAAATAAGAAAGTCATTTTATACTTTACGCAGTTTTATGTCAGGCTTTCTTTCCATGTAGCGGAGTTTGATTTTTACGAAAGTGATGCTAATTACAGTGGCTTGAACGAGTTAGGTGAAATCAGCTTCATTGATATCCTGACAAGTCTTGTTGCCTATAAGCCATATGTAGTGGTTAGTTTCATGACCCCGGCAGATATCAGCAATATTCACCTACGAGTGGACGAGTACCTGCTAGATGTCTATGGATTTAATATTACTTACGAGATTGTGGATAGAGAAGAGAGTGTCAATAAGCATACCTGTTCAGTACACGACTGTTCTTTCTTAGGAAATTGTTTAGCTTCGTCTGATTATTCCCAGTATTCCTGCCATTGTTTTCTAGGATATTTTGGAGAGGAGTGCCAATATGGTCCATACTGCGATCTCAAGAAGAACATCAACATGTGCAAAAATGGTGGAAAGTGCAGGTAAGGACTATATAGGGGCCGATTCCACAAATCAATTTCTGACTTAAGTCAAAATACTAAATTAAATTTTGTTGAAATATGTGTGCAAAATGTTATACAGATATAATATGAAGATATACTTTGTGACATCACAAAAATAAATCTTAAATATTAAATGTCAAATTTCGAAACTAAGTCATGTAGGTATATTTAAAGATTTTGACTTAAGTGTAAAACTGCTTTGTGGAAACGACCCCAGGCCCCTACATATTCATAGAGTGTGTATTCATAACGACTTCTATATCTTGTCAATAGCTACATGTACATATAAATGGTTGTTGACTTCTCAGGATCTAACTCATCCATGACTCTCGAGTTTATAGACCATTGGAAACTTGTCTCAGTGAGTTAAACTAGCACATGATGACTTGTCGTATTTTATTTGTCAATTTCTGTGTGCCAGTGCGATTTACTTTCTCAAAATATAAAGACGAATACGTATATGTATTTCCACTATTTCATATATTAAACCGGATCCGCTCTGTTGCCCAGTGGTTAATGTGTCTGGCTGATGATCATCCTTGGTGTTCTGCACGGGTTCAAGCCGCCCAGTCTACCGCGGCTATCGCGGAGGTGATTTTTCGAGGTATCCTCTCAGCTTGTTTCCATCGTATATTAAATAGCGCAGAGTGAGAACGGAGTGCGACGATAAACACCAAGCAAACGATCAAATTGAAACAATCATAAACTAGGCCGGAAATTTAGGATTGCATATATATCTTTAAATTGCAATAGATTTATTATGAATGATTTAAAGTTAGTTGTTTTGGTAACCAATATTATTGGCATTTAAATAAAGTCAAATCATTCATATTCCATGCTTCTGTGATTTAAAATATAGAAAATTAAAATGTGTATGTTACTTTTTGAATACGACCTTAGAGAGGAGATAGATACGTTGCTTTTTAATACATGAAGAAGTTGAAATCCGTAAAGGTGTCCTTAAAACACTGTATACAGATATCATTTTATAAATGTGAGCGTATGTTCTAATGCTATTTCTGTGTTTAAGTAAAACGGAATTTAAGATAAACGAGCGATTCCCGCACTCACATATATTAACAAAGTATCGATGACACGCATTCTCTTTACGTTCTCTTTTTGCCTCAATTGCGTGCCCACCTTGTCCTTGTTGCCAGTGTTATCAAATGGGATTTCCTGCATTCATTGGCCTCGCATTCCGTCTTCATATTACTACTACTCTCGTTTGTTGTGATGTCTTTGTTGTAAATATATTGCAATACTGCTTCCACTAAACATGTGTTTTCACCGTTTAAACAACGATGGTAATGGCAATGGTTCAATCTTAGTTATATTATGTACTTTCTAATAAATATAGTTGGATTCGTTTTATACGTCGTACTCATTTTACCGCTTGCCAGTCCATTGTACGAAGGAAACATTCTCAACAAGCCGGGCGACAGATAAGACTGAACGCGTGCTAGAATGCCACAATCTAGCTGATACCCTTTAGCTCACAGAACAACAGGAAACGGGGAGTTATACTGTCTACTGCTAACTACCATATAAAGCACTATAACTTATTATTATAGTTATCTTACAAAACTATCAATTCAAGAATAAACTCCACGAGGGTCAACCATTCATTGCACCGAACATTCGTATCTGTGGAATGCCTTGTTGTGGCGCAAAACACGAATCAATCTATTCCTCGAACAGAACATTTAAACTGGAGTCGAAATTGTCCGTTTGATAAAGCAATTACAACTGCATGTACTGTATGGCTTCTGTTAATTGCATGTTTTACAACAAAATTACTGTAGGGCCTACATTATTTCTTTCTTTTTTCGAATCGCTGCCAATAACGCGAAATGGGAAAAAATTAACACAATTTCGTATATTTTATCATTTTTTCGAGTTGTCAGAGCGCAAAGTCATAAACTTTGTCATTTTCCTTTTTTCTCCCTTGCTTTGTGTTCTGAAAAGGCTCAATAACAAAACAAAATTATAAATCTCGCAAAATGTTTTTACTAGCCTCGCGTTCCCCATATAGGCCTATCGACAATGTAAAAAACCCGAATTTTATAATGACCGCAGGCGGCTTCAAACGACAAACCTGCGTTGGGTAACAAGAACTGACCTTAAAACACCCCCAAAACAATGTTACTCCTAACAGCTAAGGACACCGCCAACGTCAATTTTATTGTACCAGGGTACAGAATAGTTTGCTTTAATTACTCGACTCCTAATAAGGCTATTATAATAGGATCCCGTCAATGTGGTTCCCTAGGTTACATTGGACTGCCACGTTGTCATATGATGTGAACTGGGCGGGAAAAAATGGTAATTTCATAATGTCATTGCCGGGAAGATCTCTGCCTCTCGCGGGAAATTCGCTAATACATTATCGAAAAAAAAACATCTTTTTTTATTTTTATTTATTTATTATTTTTGAAAGATTTAAAACGTTGAATCAACCTTAGAACACAAACGTTCTATATCACAATATAAGTATAAAAATTAACAACAGTTCCACCTTGGCGATGAGTCGTTAGTCCAAGTCAGATTCACTGTGTGTAAACACGCGACATTGTGCTCGATTTGCTTGGAAAAACATACAGTGGTTCTACATACACTCATAGTTATAGCCTCAAGTGTATACCATTCAGTTTTTCAGAAAGCTATTACGTTAATGGTATCTTTTTAGTTTTTCTTTTCCAGATTGTTCGAGAATTCTAGCCCATAGGGTTTATACTAAATACAAATACAAAAGCCACAAGTAACATGTATGATGTAACAACAATGTAAGCTTTTCCACAGGAAATAGGGTATGCGTGCATGTGCACTATTTTTATTTTATGCCCATGCACGCGCTTTACCGTTCTAAGAGACCGACGGGCTCTTTGACCAGATGTTGTCTGGACGACGCGATATCGCCTGCCGTCTTACGATAGCCGACATATGAGCCAATTTTGAAAGTAAACTATCAGAAGTTCACACATAAAACGGACAACACGAAGTATAGACGTGACCTCAATGGTGTAATAATAAATCTTAGTTTTTTAGTGTAAACAGTGCCGGGAAATGTTTCATGTTTGATACGAGATTGCAGGGAAGTTTTGCATTTTTCTTGCCCTGGCTGGGAATACTATTGTATATGAGTCTTTCGTAAAATCACCAGAATCTTATATAACCGATTAACGGCATCGGATGGTAATCCACGGGTGTCTTTTTTAGCCTTTGCATATACAATATTATGAAGGCGAGTTTTATGCAATATGCACCGCTCCTTTCTTTACTCACAGACATGCTCGCCGTGGTATTAGACACCATCACCACGGTAATTAGTGAGATTTTAGCGACACAAGTCACACAACTAAGACTTTGCAGTTAATTACCCCGGCCAGCTGCCGTCTAATTAGGATAAAATCGACTGAATACTTAACACTAATAAACTTGATGTTTTCACGAACGTATAATCTATTACACAATTCTATTTAGCTTTTGGTATACATCAAATTTGACAGTTACGCTGGTCCCATTGCGCTTGTATCAACTAAGTTCTTATTCAGACCGTATTATTCCCACGCGGTTGGTTAACAGGAACTTCCCGATATCCTGATGCTGTAAAAAAAATAAGATGCATCAGGAAGCCAATTTGGGTATGGTGTCCTGTTTTTCGTTTTATCCGATTCTTATCCAATACGCTTATTTTTTGTTGCTAGTGACGTCGTGGATGGTTTTCTATAACCATGGGTAATATCGTGCATATTCAAAATATGCATGTATATCATTGCGCTATTTTTACTTCATTCTCGCATTGTTGGTCCGCTCGACCAAAATAGTTCTCTTTTAAGTCCTCAACTTCTTTGCTGTTAAGTTATCGATATTGATTTTTTTGGTGTGTGTGTGTAGGGGGGGGGGGGGGGGGGGGGTGGTTT
>JAVFBY010422930.1:0-22848 GCA_034781015.1 Tonicella lineata
GTCCGTTAACTTGTGTGGTGGCGGCCATGTGGGAGGTCGGACTTGTGGTGTGTTTGAATTGGGGGCTGTCGGACTTGTGGGGTGTCGTACTTGTGAACTCATCCCCGAGGTCGTCACGTTGGGGCACGTGTGGTCGCCAATCCAACCATTTGTATCTCACAAAAAGGCCCTTGAATTCACTACAGGGATAAACATTGTATGTAGTGACTCGTTACGAGCGTCTATAGCACTGGTTTCACCGTGGTATTCCGTGTATAAAAACACCTGTTGTCGGCGTGTAAAATAGGTTCTCCTTGACATCTGCACTTTTTTTTACGTGGTTTGATCCAATCAATCCATGCATTCACCAGTATACTAATCCCGATAGACGTCACGACCATCATAGACCGCTGCCCTCGCTGACCTCGCCACCGCATCCGACTACATAATAATGCGTAATTATTCCACGGTTCTCCACCATGCTTTCACTGTTATTATGTCTAAGCGCAGCAGCGATGCAACACCGCAAAACATAATAAGGTTGAATCGACGTGGCACAACCAATACCTAATAACGCACACCCCAACGTCGTTATGAAGGCCTATACTGCAATCTGATTAAAATCAAATCTATATTAGCTCCCCGGTATTTTATTGTCGCGATGTAGATCTAAGAACATACCCTACCAAATGTATCAATTGGTCGACCAATCAGAGAGCCGCTTATCATTTCATGGTATGTGAGTCGGGGATTCCCCTGGGACTGCCCTAGCAAACAAGCGTCTATGTTTACCACAGCTTCCTGCTCTCTAGTTTTTTATTGGACAATTTAAACGTTGGCCTTTCTTAAGCCCCACACTAGTTGACGTCATTGAACACCGTTAGCTATAGAATGTCCTCAGATCTACATTACGAGAATACAATAGCGGGGAGCTAAAATAGATTTGATTTTAATCAGATTGGCCTATACTACAGTACATATGGTGGTGACGTTCTCAGATACCCTTTCCATACTACCCATAGTAGCTCTCCCGCCAAGAAACAATGGCGGTTCATTGGTAAATTAACTTAAACATTCAAGTTAGTTAGAAGAAAAAAAAATTCAACTCGTTTATTACTGAGCAAGTAAACAAATGTAGGTCTATATAGTCCTTTGGAGGATAAGCGATATAGATGTATTGATTGAACTTGTCGTTTAAGGAAGTGAAAATGTCAGGGGGGAATGACAGGGGGGGCGGAACCCCTGTCTGTACCCCATGCAGATCTTTAGTGTGTGATAAATAAGGCATTATTCCTGATCTAATAAATCACCATTGAGTATCGGTCGTGCTTTTACTATTCAGCCAGAAATAGCTTAACCTGTTCAAATTAACGCCCAAGTTTTAAAGGGGAAAAAAAGCCGTAAAAGTAGTTGTGGTGAAATGAGAGAGGAAACAATCCGTGTACTGTTGTTCAACATTAGCCGCTTTTCTCTCCACTTCTTAAACAGTTTGACAAGCGACATTTTCCTTGAATGGATAAATTCCTACGGTGGCGGGTCAGTACCATCATTTAGAGAGCCTGGAGGTTTTGTGAATGGATCACTGTCTGTCTATTAGAGACAGGTAGGTATAGAATTTATATACGTGAGGTATGTCACGTTCTGCTTTACCAAGCCTTTTTTTACCTATATAATTTCATTCAGTCTGAAGCACAATGGCTCTATTGTTTGTAGGAGACGAACGTTAACGGCGGGTTAATTGTGAATTGGCTTCTTTACCCTCAGGCCCAGTAAACAATTTGTCTGTGGCGGACAAAATAGCAGCCTCAAAAATCTTAAATATTTGTGAAATAAAAAAAATAAAAAAGAATTATTACAGTAAACAATGTATTGTCAAAAGTTGTATGATTGATGAAGTTACAAAACCGTTGGACAATGATTGAGGATTAATTAACGCACGTATACTCTATCATAGATTAAAAATTTACACCCCCGGATTAGAAATAGAAGTAACGGTGTATAGTTTATTTTTTTCTTACCGTTTATGGAGCTGATATTATCGTGGTGTTAGCCTATACTTTGAGAACTAAGAGGAGACAAACGAGGTTAAACAATAAAGGGATTTCTTGTTGACTGCATTGTCATTGGTGGAAACCACGACAGTTACAAATTAACAAATATACAGCGCGTATAATATCTTTCCTTTCTTCTCTGTGTTCCTTTCATTTCATTTCACACATTTCATTTCATTACACATTTTATTCACCTCATATAACAACATACAAACAACAGAAATACACAATTCACAATAGTGGCGGGAAAAAAGCCTCATGTAGGGCTTGTCATATGCTAAAGAGGTAATAGTTGCAATAGAATATTTGTCATATAAATTATCTAGTTTTTAATAAAATTGTGTGTCAATAATGAGCAAATGTATCATTTATGATAATCGACATTTGATTTCTTTTAAATAGTTCTTTTCTAAAAATATTACTGTGACAAAGTTTGGTTTGTTAATTAACACTGTGGGATAAGTTCGACTAAATGAGATTTTATTTTAGAGTGAAACAGAGATGTTGATTCTGATATACGCAAATATACTGACAATTTGTTCCTGGGACCGACCGATTTAAATAAATAGAAAGATAGATTCTTTTTGTTTAAAGGTGTGTTAAAGACAATCCAATTTCGTGTAGTATTATATTGCTGGACCGTAATCCGCCATACCATGCAGGTAGCCTGTAAATGAACTACTGAAATATTTAATTGGCGGTGAATACAAATTGTAACACAGTTTAAGGCAACTATAAATAAAAAGGAGCGGGAGGGGAAGTTTTTATAATTGGGAAAATAAAGACAAAGTGTGTTCGAGTGAGCCGTTTTGATAAATTTATCAAACGGATAGTGCCTTTTTGTCTTAGGGTACGGGGTATCAAGTGTAAAATGTGAGTAATCCCACCGAGAGTAGGCCCCTATTATACCGTGGATTAGATATGGATAAATTAGTGAGTAATACATGATAAACAGTTTTAATGTGATTAATCATGAATGGTCTATCTGGTCACTTGTGTTTAGATTTTCATCAAATTTGGACAAAAAATAACGTAACACTATAAATCTGAAGACTTCCCCCCCAGATCTAGCTGGCTTAACATATATCTATACCTGTGAGACTGCATGTCTTTTAGATACCTTTTCGCATATTCACATATAACTAGTGAAGAGACAGTAAGATAGCAGAAAGCCCAGCCTTGAATATAGAAACATGATCTCATCTAAGACGGACACAATTACACTTTAGTTCAGGGACACCGAAAGTCACCCCCACCACACCTGTGTCAGTGCAATACTGGTTAGACTTTCAGTTTTCACACAACCGGTTGATTTTGAACTGGTTAAATCCCATGTGCATTACCTAACAGTTAACGTTTTATACTTAATTCATAGATCATCAACTATTATATTATTTTGATTATACAATGATTAATAAAATACTGAACAAGTAAATGAGGTTGGTTAACAGAAGCAACTGGATAGCTCATGTTAAATCGCTTCAAAGAAAGACTAAAACAAAAATGTTAAGAATAATGTTAATGTAAACAACCAAATCACAATCAAAAGTTGATGCAGTGTATACAAGAAGCACAGTGTCGGATTATACCAGTACGGAACACCTACGCAATATCATCATTGTGACAGGCTTATTCAATAATACACTAATTTGGTGTCATGCAGTGTGACCTTTAATTAAGTGACATGCTGGGTATGAGAAATGCAAGGGACATTACAAGTGCGAAGTCTAAGCAATATCGACATGCGCGATATAGTGCAGTATTGCTGCACGGAAACTGTTCAACTGTTTGGAATATATAGACGATTGACTGAAACTGGTACCCCTACCTCCTGACGTTGTTCTGAAGAAACGGGTTGGCTGTAATTGGTTGTTTCTTACCTATCGTATGATTCGCTATAAAGGTGACCAATCGGGGAACATTATTATCGTTTCCTCCATGTTTGGCAAATCGTCAAGCTTGTGTCCCGATAAGTTATTTAAATTTTTTTTTTCACACATTATAAATTAAACCCAAAACCTCTATTTTTAAATACTAATTAATTATGTTCAGGCATTTTTTCAGTTTGAAATATATTAAGTGTGTTCTCAAAAGCACCTGTTGCCAAGTCTCGCAAAATCCCGGGCGCATATTCTGCAATCGTGATTCATTAAGCCGTACCTATATTGTCTGTGAGCGATAGCGGCTTACAACAGTGGACCAGTTTATCAGTGATTGACTAAGCTTCTGAGCCAGATAGGAAAAATGCACGAGGTTGAATGCTAAGCAGGAGATATGCATAGGACTGAATAATAACTAGTATATCAATCGACAAGGAATGCAATAATTGTGGTTGATGGTGTAATTGGATTAAAAGCAATAATGATGAGCAGGAGAAATACACGGGACCGAATAATGACCAATGCGAAGCTCCTACGCATGAACAAATCTGTTTCATTGTTTTGCACGTTTCTGTATCTGTTGCACAATACTCTGTGAAAGAAGGTCATGCGGGTAAATTAAGTTGTTAAAATTTTAAAAATAACCAGCACATAACACCTGCGCAAAATTACCCAGTAACACTTGTGATATACACTTATTTAACCACTACACCAACTTGTGAAACTCGTTTTGCGCTAAGCCAAATCGATTGGAGACTCTCTCGAAATTTAGTCAAGATAGAAATAAAAGGAAGTCAAATAATGATGCAGTACAGACAAGAAGCATGGGATTTAAAAGTACCAGTACAAAACATCTACGCAAGGTCATTATTGTGGCGGACTGTTTTACCGTCATTAATTTGGTTCTCGTGGCACAGGATTATGTGGTCATTCTGATTAGGAAAAATGCATGGGACTGAACATTATAACAAGTGCGAAAAGTTAAGGCAATAAGTCAGGTAAGAGTGTTGGTCAAACTGCTGCATTGTTGGATTGCGTGAAGATAAAGAAAAAGCTCACGTAATTTCGTAGCGTGCAAATTCATGTTGTAAGAGCGTAGAGTAGACGAGCTAAAACATAATCAACAAAGAATGCACTTAGATTGGTCGATGAAGTTGTTGGATTAGTTTCAATAATGCTGAGCCGGAGAAATGCAAGGGACTGAATAAGAACCAGTACAAAGCGCCTACGCAGCATAATCGACAAGAAATGTATGCGTTTTGTTTAATGATGTCATAGAATTAAAAGCAATAATCCTGAGCCGGAGAAATGCACGGAACTGAATTATAACCAGTGCGAAACGCCTACGCAAAATAATAGGCAAAAAATTTAGTATATGGTGTTGAATTAAAAGGAACAACTCTGGGCAGGAGAAATGTATGGAGTTGAATATTAAACAGTGCGAAGCGCCTACGCAACATAATCTCGAAAAATGTACTAATTGTGGTTGGGGATGTATAGTCTACCAGTAATTGTATAAACCAATATGTTATTTGTTTTGCACTTTTAATATCTGTTTCACAATATTCTGTAAGGTAGGTTAGGAGGGTAAATTAATTAAGCTCGATTAAGTTGTGTGATTTTATTTGCATGTGTTGAGTAAAATAATAAGGATTTGTAAGAAAAACGCGCGGAATTGTTAAAATAACCAGCATATAACAGCTACGCAAAATTATCCAGTAAACTTGTGATATACGCTGATTAAACTACTACACCAAATTGTGAAACTCGTTTTGTGCTAAGTCAAGTCGGGGAGACTCTGGAAATTTAGTCAAGAAAGAAATAAACGAAATCAAACAATGATGCAGTATAGGTAAGAAGCACGGTTTTAAAAGTACCAGTGCAAAACACAGATCTTGTTTTACGAGGGACTTGTTCAACGTCAGTTATTTGGTTCACGTAGAAATTGGAATAACTGGTAACTCTGAGTAGGAGAAATGCCCTGGAGTGAAAAGAGCAGTGTTAACGAGCTAAAACATAAACCAGAAGGAATGCACTTAGAGTGGTCGACGAGATTATTGAATTAAAAGCAATATTAAGTAGGAGGAATGCACCGGATTGTGGTTGACTGTGTTGTTGAATTAAATACAACAAGGTTGAACAGGACAAATGCACGAGATTTAATGCTGACCAGGAGAAATGCACAGGACTGAATAATAGCCAGTGCTGAGTGCATATACGCAACACAATCAACAGGAAATGAATTAATTTTGGTTGATGCTGTTGTTGAATAAAAAGGAATTAAGCTGAGCAGGATAAATGCACGGGATTGAATAATAACCAGTGCAATGCGCCTACGCAATGTTATTGGCAAGAAATGCTCTAATTTTGGCTGATGGTGTTGTTAAATTAAAAGGAATAATGCTCAGCAGGAGAAATTAACTGAATTGAATAATAACCAGTACAATGCGCCTACGCAATGTCATTGACAAGTAATGCACTAGTTTTGGTTGCTGATGTTGTTGAAACAAAAGCAATAATGCTGCGCAGGAGAAATGCACGACATTCAATAATAACCAGTGCAATGCGCCTACTCAATGTAATTGGCAACAAATGCAATAATTGTGGCTGGTGATACTCTGAGCAGGTGAAATGCACGGTAGCGCCTCTGCAACAAAAATGGCAAGAAATTTACTAGTTACGGTTGATGATCAGCAGGACGAATTCACGGGGGTGAATTATAACCAATGAAATGCGCCCACGCAACGTAATAGACAAAAAATGCAATAATTGTGGTTGATGATGTTGTTGGATTAAAAGCAATAATGCCGAGCAAGAGAGATGCACGGGACTAAATAATAATTACTGCATATGATTAAATCCAAATGTTTAATTAAATCTCACATTAAATCTTGTATTATTCAGAATCTTGATTGACGTTTATAGTACAGCAAATCGATGGTGTTGTTGAATTAAAAGCAATAACGTTAAGCAGGACAAATGCACGGGATTGAATAAAAACCAGTGCGTAGCGCCTACGCAAAAGTTATTGTAAAGATTTGCACTAATTTTGGTTGATGGTGCTGTTGAATTAAAATCAATAAAGCTGAGCAGGAGAAATGCACAGGACTGACTGATAACCAGTGTAATGCGCCTACGCATTGTTAGTGACAAAAAATGCTCTAATTTTGGTTGATGCTCTTGTTGAAATAAAAGTTGTAAAGCTAAGCCCAAAAGCAGAAGAAATGCGCGGAATTGAATAATAAACAGTGCAATGCGCCTACGCAATGTAATTGACAAGAAATACTCTGATTTTTGGTCGATGGTGTTCTTGAATTAAAAACAATAATGCTGAGCAAGAAAAATGGACGGGACTGAATAATAACCAGTGCATTGCGCCTACACAATGTTATATACAAGAAATACTCACATCTCACATTAAATCTTGTATTATTCAGAATCTTGATTGACGTTTATAGTACACCAAATCGATTACCGCACTTAAAACCCCCCACATTTTAACTATATAAATATATGTTTACAGTTCGAATTTTGACATCATTTCACCCTTCACGTCGTCATAATTATATTTTCATATTATTTATCTGGGATAGAACAAGCTAGAGTGAGCTTTATTCTCGCCATTTGTGTAGTCATGTGTGCGTAATATTATGTTTTGGGAACATCTATGGTGAAATAAAAATCAATCAATAAAAAAGACCCAGTGCGAAGAGTCTATCCAACGTAATCGACAAGGAGTGCATTAATTGTGATTGATGATGTTTTGGGGTTAAAAGCAAGAATGCTGTGTAGTAGAAATGCACGGGACTGAATAATAGCCAGTGCAATGCGCCTACACAATGTTATTAACAAGACATTTACTTATTTTGGTTGAGGGTGTTGTTGAATTAAAAGCAATAAACCTGAGCAGGAGATATGCAAGGTATTGAATAATAACCAAGCGAAGCGCCTACGCAAGTTAACTGACTCATGTTGGTTGATGGTGTTGATGAGTTGTTGAAAAACAATGAAGCTGAGCAGGAGACATGCAGGGGATTGAATAAAAAGCAGTGCATAGCGCCTACGCAACGTTATTGACAACCAATTCATTATTTTTTGCTTATGGTGCTTTAAAGTTAAAGGTAATAATTCTGAGCAGGAGAAATGCACGTGATTAAATAATAACCAGTGCAATGCGCCTACGCAATGTTATTGGTAACAAATGCACTAACTGTGGTGGATCTTACTGAAAAATTAAAAGCAATAAAGCTGAGCAGGAGAAATGTACGGGACTGATGCGCCTACGCAATGCTATTTACAAGAAATACTCTTATTTTGGTTTACGGTGTTGTTGAATTGAAAACAATTAGGCCGAGAAGGAGAATTGCACGGGACTGAATAATAACCAGTACAAAGCGCCTACGCAATGTTATTGACAAAAAACGCTCTAATTTTGATTGATGACGATGTTCAATTAAAAATAATAATGCTTAGCAGGAGAAACGCACGGTACTGAATAATAACCAGTGCGAAGCGCCTATACGCAATGTTATTGATAAGAAAGCTTTAATTTTGGTTGTAAGTGTTGTTGAATTAAAAGCAATAAATCTGAGCAAGAAAAATGCACGGGACTGAAAAATAACCAATGCATTGCGGCAACGCAATGTTATTGACAAGAAATGCTCTAATTTTGGTTGATGGCGATGATGAATTAAAATCAATAATGCTGAGCAGGGGAAATGCATGTGATTGAATAAAAAAAACAGTGCGTAGCGCCTACGCAACGTTATTGTAATGATTTACGATAATTATGGTTGATGGTGCTGTTGAATAAAAAGCAATAAATCTGAGCAGGAGAAATGCACGGGGTTGAATAATAACCAGTACAAACAGCCTACGCAATGTTATTGGCAAGAAATGATTTCATTTTGGTTGATGGTGTTGTTAAATTAAAAGAAAAAAAACTGAGCAGGAGAAATGCACGGAAATAAATATTAAACAGTGCAATGCGCCTACGCAAATTTTGATTTATGTACTGTTAAATTAAAAGCAATAAAGCTGAGCAGGAGAAATGCACGGAGTTGAAAAATAACCAGTGCAATGCGCCTACGCAATATTATTGACAAGGAATGTGCTACTTTTGGTTGATGGTCTTGTTGAAATAAATGTTGTAAAGCTAAGCCAAAAAGCAGGAGAAATGCGCGGAATTGAATAATAAACAGTGCGATGCGCCTACGCAATGTTATTGACTAAAAATGCTTTAATTTTGGTCGATGGTGTTGTTGAATTAAAAGCAATAAAGCTGAGCAAGAAAAATGCACGGGACTGAATAATTACCAGTGCATTGCGCCTACGCAATGTTATAGACAAGAATTGATCTAATTTTGTTTGATGGCGATGTTTGATAAAAAGCGATAATGCTGGGCAGGATAAATGCGAGGGATTGAATAAAAAACATTGCGTAGCGCCTACGCAAATGTTATTGTAAAGATTTGCACTAATTTTGGGTCATGGTGCTATTGAATTAAAATCAATAAAGCTGAGCAGGAGAAAAACACGGACTAGAATAAGAACCAGTGCAATGCGCCTACGAAATGTTATTGACAACAAACGCACTAATTTTGGTTTATTGGTTGATTGACTGATTGATTGTTTATTCACCAAATATAGCATATAAATAATACATATTTTCATTCAATTAGAAAGCGGAAATAAAGTCCATAGGACTTGTTCTATCCTAATTTCTATAAAAAGAAATTTTGTAAAAAAAAATTGTATAGGGGATGTGGCAAAGTATATGAGTGCTTTTTTGTAGTTGAACTAAAAGCAATAAAGCTTAGTAGTTAAAATGCACGGAATTGAATTATAACCATTGCAATGCGACTACGTAACGTTAGTGACAATACATCATCTAATTTTGGTTGATGTGTTGTTGAAGTAAAAGCAATAAAGATGAGCAGGAGAAATGCACGGGACTGAATAATAACCAGTGCAATGCGCCTACGCAATGTTATTGGCAAGAAATGCTTTAATTTTGGTTGTTGGTGCTGTTGAATTAAAATTATAAAGCTGAGCAAAAGAACAGGAGAAATGCACGGAATCGACTAATAACCAGTGCAATGCGCCTATGCAATATTATTGACAAGAAATGCTCTAATTTTGATTGATGGCGTTTTTTTAAATTAAGACCCATAATGCTGAGGAGGAGAAATACACGGGACTGAAAAATAGCCAGTGCAATGCGCCTACGCAGCTTAATCGACATGAAATGCACCAAAAGTGGTCGATGAAGTTGTTGAATTGAAAGCATTAAAACAGAGCGGGAGAAATGCACGGAATTAATAATAAACAGTCCAATTCGCCTACGCAATGCCTTTAACAAGGAATGCTCTAATTTTGGTTGATGGTGTTGTTGAATTAAAAGCAATAACGCTGAGCAGGAGAAATGCACGGCATTGAATAATAACCAGTGCAATGCGCCTACGCAATGTTGTTAACAAGAAGTGCTTTAATTTTGATTGATGGTGTTGTTTAATTAAAAACAATAAAGCTGAGCAGGAGAGATGCACGGGACTAAATAATAATTACCACATATGATCGATTCCAAAGCTTTAATTAAATCTCACATTAAATCTTGCATTATTCAGAATCTTGATTGACGTTTTTAGTACAGCAAACCGATAAGCGCAGTTAAAAAACCCCACATTTTAACTATATATATATATGTTTACATTTTGAATTTTGACATCATTCCACCCTTCACGTCGTCATAATTATATTTTCATATTATTTATCTGGGATAGAACAAGCTCGAGTGAGCTTTATTCCCGCCATATGTGTAGTCATGTGTGCAAAATATTATGTTTTGGGAAACTTTTCTTTTATTACATCTATTGAGAAATAAATATCAATCAATAAAAAGACCCAGTGCGAAGAGTCTATCCAACGTAATCGACAAGGAGTGCACTAATTGTGATTGATGATGTTTTGGGGTTAAAAGCAAGAATGCTGTGTAGTAGAAATGCACGTTACTGAATAATAGCCAGTGCAATGCGCCTACGCAATGTTATTAACAAGCAATTTACTTATTTTGGTTGACGGTGTTGTTGAATTAAAAGCAATAAACCAGAGCAAAAGAAATGCATGGAATTGAATAATAACAATGCTAACCGCCTAGGCAAGTTAACTGACAAGAAATGTACTCATGTTGGTTGATGGTGTTAAAATGAATGAATTAAAAACAATAATGCTAAGCAGGAGAAATGCACGGGATTGAATAAAAAGCAGTGCGTAGCGCCTATGACAACCAATGCTCTATTTTTTGCTTATGTTGTTTTTAAGTTAAAGGCAATAATTCTGAGAAGGAAAAATGCACGGAATTGAATAATAACCAGTTCAATGCGCCTACGCAATGTTATTGACACAAAAGCTCTAATTTTAGTTGATGATGCTGTTGAAATGAAAAAAATAATGCTAAGCAGGAGAAATGCACGCGATTAAATAATTACCAGTGCAATGCACCTACGCAGTGTTATTGGCAAGTATAAACATTGCGTATGCGCAGTGCACTGGGTATTATTCAATTCCGTGTATTTCTTCTGCTCAGCTTTAATGATAATAATTCAATAACATCATGAAACAAAACTAGGGCATTTCTTGTCAATAACATTGGGTAGGTGCATTGCACTGGTTATTATTCAATTCCGTGCATTTTTCCTTCTCAGAATTATTACCTTTAACTTAAAAACAACATAAGCAAAAAATAGAGCATTGGTTGTTCAGCGTTATTGCTTTTGATTCAGCAACACTCTCAATCAAAATTAAAGCATTTCACGTTGAAAGCATTGCGCAGGCGCATTGTACTGTTTATTATTCAACCCCGTGCATTTCTAATGCTCGGATTTATTGCTTTTTATTCAACAGCACCATCAACAAAAATTAGTGCAAACCTTTACAATAACTTTGCATAGGCACTGGGTTTTATTCAATCCCGTGCATTTCTCCTGCTCAGCATTATTGCTTTTAATTCAACATCGCCATCAACCAAAATTAGAGAATTTCTTGTCTATAACATTGCGTAGGCGCAATGCACTGGTTATTATTTAGTCCCGTGCATTTTTCCTGCCCAGATTTTTTGCTTTAATTTAACAACATGATACACCAAAATTAGAGCATTTCTTGTCAATAACATTGCGTTGTCACATTGTATTGTTTATTATTTAATTCCGCGTATTTCTCCGGCTTTTTGATTAGCTTTACAGATTTTATTTCAACAAGACCACCAACCAAAATTAGAGCATTTCCTTTCAATAACATTGCGTAAGCGCATTGCACTGGTTATTATCCAGTCCCATGCATTTCTCCTGCTCAGCGTTAATGCTTTTAATTCAACAACACTATTTACGAAAATTAGAACATTTTTGTTAAAAGCATTGCGTGGGCGCATTGCACTGTTTGTTATTTAATTTCGTCCATTTCTCCTTCTCAGTTTTATTGCTTTTAATTTAACAACACCATCAACCAAAGTTAGAGCATTTGTTGTCAATAACGTTTCGTAGGCGCATTGCACTGGCTATTATTCAATTCCGTGCATTTCTCGAGGACAACTTTATTGCTTTTAATTCAACAGCATCATCAACCAAAATTAGAGCATTTCTCGCCAATAACAATGCGTAGGCGCATTACACTGGCTATTATTCAATTCCGTGCATTTCTCCTGGTCAACTTTATTGCTTTTAATTCAACAACATCATCAACCAAAATTAGAGCATTTAATATGGACAAGAAATGCACTAATTTTAGTTGATGGTCTTGTTGAATTAATTGTTATAAAGCTGAGCAAAAAAGCAGGAAAAATGACAGGAATTGAATAATAAACGGTGCAATGCGTCTACGCCATGTTATTGACAAGAAATGCTCTAATTTTGGTTGATGTTGTTGTGGAAATAAAGGTAATAAGGCTGAGCAGGATAATGTACGAGACTGAATTATAACCAGTCCGAAGCCTTTCCGCAACATAATCGGCAACAAATGCACTAGTTGTGGTGGATCTTACTGAAGAATTAAAAGCTATAGAGCTGAGCAGGAGAAATGTACCGGACTGATGCGCCTACGCAATGCTGTTTACAAGAAATACTCTAATTTTGGTTCACGGTGTTGTTGAATTGACGCCTACGCAATGTTATTGACAAGAAATGCTCTAAATTTGGTTGTTGGGGTTGTTGAACAAAAAACAATAAATCTTAGGAAGAAAAATGCACGGGACTATATAATAACCAGTGCATTGCGGAATGCAATGTTATAGACAAGAAATGCTATAATTTTGGTAGATGGTGATGTTAAATTAAAATCAATAATACTGAGCACGAGAAATGCAGGTGATTGAATAAAAACCAGCACGTAGCGCCTACGCAACGTTGTTGTAAAGACTTGCGCTAATTTTGGTTGATAGTGCTGTTGAATTTAAACCAATACAGCTGAGCAGGAGAAATGTACGGGGTTGAATAATAACCAGTACAAAGCGCCTACGCGATGTTATTGACAGGAAATTCTTTCATTTTGGTTGATGATGCTGTTGACATAAAAGAAATAAAACCGAGCAGGAGAAATGCACGGGGTTGAATAATAACCAGTGCAACATGCCTACGCAAATTTTGGTTGATGTGCTGTTGAATTAAAATCAATAAAGCTGAGCAGGAGAAATGTACGGGGTTGAATAATAATCATGCAAAGCGCCTACGCAATGTTATCGACAAGAAATGCTCTAACTTTGGTTGATAGTGTTGTTAATTAAAAGCAATTAAGGTGAGGAAAAATGCACGGAATGGAATAAGAACTAGTGCAATGCGCCTACGTAATTGAATCGAAACGAAACGCTTTAATTTTATTTAATGGTGTTGTGGAATTAAAAGCAATAATGCCGAGCAGAAGAAATGAACGGGATTGAGTTAAAAGCGATGCAATGCACCTACGCTATTGACAATAAATCCTCTAATTTTGTTTGATCGCGTTGTTGAATTAAACGCAATAAAGCTGAGCAGGAGAAATGCACGGGACTGAATAATGACCAGTACAATGCTCCTACGTGATGTTATTGACAAAACATGATCTAATTTTTATTGATGGATTTGTTGAATTAAAAAATTAAAAGCAATAACGCTGAGCATGAGAAATGCACGGGACTAAATAAAAAATAATGCGAAGCGCCTAAGCAATGTTATCGACAAGAAATTCTTTAATTTTGGTTGATGATGATGTTGAATTAAAATCAATAACGCTGAGCAGGAGAAATGCACAGGGTTGAGTAATAACCAGTGCAATGTGCCTGCGCAATGCTTTTAACAAGAAATGCTCTAATTTTGGTTGATGGTGTTGTTGAATTAAAAGCAATAACTCTGAGCAGAGGAAATACTCTGGACTGAATAATAACCTGTGCAATGCGCATGAAAGTTGTAAAGCTAAGACAAAAAGCAGGAGAAATGCGCGGAATTGAATAATAAACAGTGCAGTGCGCCTACACACTGCTATTGACAAGAAATGCTCTAATTTTGGTCGATGGGGTTGTTGAATTAATTTGGGTCATGGTGCTGTTAAATTAAAACCAATAGCCGTGCATGAAATATGCACGGAAGTGAATAATAACCAATACAAAGCGCCTATACGCAATGTTATTGACAAGAAATGCTTTAATTTGGGTTGATGGTGCTGTTGAATTAAAAAGGAATAAAGCTGAGTAAGAGAAATGCACGGAATTGAATAATAACCAGTACAAAGCCCTACGCAATGTTATAGACAAGTGACGCTTTTATTTTGGTTGATGTTGTTGTTAAATTAAAAGCAATAAAACTGAGCAGGAGAAATGCACGGAATTAAATAATAAAAAGTGCGTTGCGTCTACGCAATGCTTTTAACAAGAAACGCTCTTATTTTGGTTGATGGTGTTGTTGAATTAAAAGCAATAATTCTGAGCAGGAGAAATGCACTGGACTGAATAATAACCAGTGCAATGCGCATAAAAGTTGTAAAGCTAAGACAAAAAGCAGGAGAAATGCGCGGAATTGAATAATAAACAGTTCAGTGCCCCTACGCAATGCTATTGACAAGAAATGCTCTAATTTTGGTTGATGATGTTGTTAGATTATTAGCTTTAAAGCTGAGTAGGAGAAATACACGGAATTGAATAATATCCAGCGCACTGCGCTTACGCAAGGTTATTGACAAAAAATGCACTAATTTTGGTTGATGGTCTTGTTGGATTAAAATTTATAAAACTGATCCAAAAAGCAGGAGAAATGAACAGAATTGAATAACAAACAGTGCAATGCGCCTACGTAATGTTATTGACAAGAAAAGCTATAATTTTGGTTGATGGTATTGTTCAATTAAAAGCAAATATACTGAACAGGAGAAATGCACGGGATTGAAAAATAGCCAGTGGGATGTGCCTACGCAACTTAATCGACAAGAAACGAACTAACTTTGGTTTATTGTGTTGTTGAATTAAAAGCAATAAAGTTGATTTGTTGAAAGGCACGAAATTGAATAATAACCATTGGAATGCGCCTACGCAACGTAATTGACAATAAATTATCTAATTTTGGTTGATGTGTTGTTGAACTAACAGCAATAAAGCTGAGCAGGAGAAATGCACCGGACTGAATAATAACCAGTACAATGCGCCTACGCAATGTTATTGACAAGAAATGCTCTAATTTTGGTTGTTGGTGTTGTTTTTTAATTAAAAGTTATAAAGCTGAGCAAAGGATCAGGAGAAATGCACGGAATTGAATAGTAAGATTGCAATGCGCCTACGCAATGTTATTGACAAGAAATTCTCTAATCTTGATAGATGGTGTTTTTCTAATTAAAGGCCATAATGTCGAGGAGGAGAAATACACGGGACTGAAAAAAAGCCAGCGCAATGCGCCTACGCAGCTTAATCGACACGAAATGCTCTAAAAGTGGTCGATGAAGTTGTTGAGTTGAAAGTAATAAAACTGAGCAGGAGAAATGCACGGAATTAAATAATACACAGTGCAATGCCCCTACGCAATCCTTTTAACAAGAACTGGTCCAATTTTGGTCGATGGTGTTGTTGAATTAAAAGCAATAAAGCTGATCAGGAGAAATGCACGGGACTGAATAATAACCAGTGCAATGCGCCTACGCAATGTTATTGGCAAGAAATGCTCTAATTTTGGTCGATGGTGTTGTTGAATTAAAAGCAATAAAGCTGAGAGACGAAAATGCACGGGATTGAATAACTACCAGTGCGTAGCGCCTATGCAAAAATTATTGTAAAGATTTGCACTAATTTTGGTTGATGGTGCCGTTGAATTAAAAGCAACAAATCTGAGCAGGAGAAATGCACGGGACTGAATAATAACCAGTGCAATGCGCATACGCAATGTTATTGACAAGAAATGCTCTAATTTTGGTCGATGGTGTTATTGAATTAAAAGCAATAATGCTGAGAGAGGAAATTTCACGGAATTGAATAAAAACCAGTGCGTAGCGCCTACGCAAAAGTTATTATAAAGATTTGCACTAATAATGATTGATGGGGCTGTTGGATAAAATCAATAAAGCTGAGCAGGAGAAATGCACGGGGTTGAATAATAACCAGCACAAAGCGCCCACGCAATGTTATTGACAAGAAATGCTTTAATTTGGGTTGATAATGCTGTTGAATAAAAAGCAAAAAAGCTGAGTAAGAGAAATGCATGGAATAGAATAATAACCAGCACAAAGCGCCTACGCAATGTTATAGACAAGAAATGATTTTATTTTGGTTAATGGTGTTGTTGAATTAAAAGTAATAACGCTGAACAGGAAAAAGGCACGGAATTGAATAATAATAAATAATAGCCAGTGCAATACACCTAACCAATGCTATTGACAAGAAATGCCCCAGTTTTGGTCTATGATGTTGTTGACTTATTAGCTTTAAAGCTGAGCAGGAGGAATACACGGAACTGAATAATATCCAGCGCACTGCGCTTACGCAATGTTATTGACAAGAAATATGCTAATTTTGGTTGATGGTTTTGTTGAATTAAAAGTTATAAAACTTAGCAAAAAAGCAGGAGAAATGAACAGAATTGAATAATAAACAGTGCAATGCGTCTTGTTATAGACAAGAAATGCTATAATTTTGGTAGATGGTGATGTTGAATTAAAATCAATAATACTGAGCAGGAGAAATGCAGGTGATTGAATATAAACCAGTACGTAGCGCCTACGCAATGTTATTGAAAAGAAATGCTTTCATTTTGTTAATGATGTTGTTGAATTAAAAGAAATAAAACTGAGCAGGAGAAATGCTCGGGGTTGAATAATAACCAGTGCACTACGCCTACGCACAATTTTGATTGATGTGCTGTTGAATTTAAAGGCAATAAGGCTGAGCAGGAGAAATGCACGGGGTTGAATAATAACCATTAGAAATGCTCTAACTTTGGTTGATAGTGTTGTTAATTAAAAGCAATTAAGGTGAGGAAAAATGCGTGGAATGGAATATAATTACAATGCGAAGCGCCTACGCAATGTTTTCGACAAGAAATACTCTAACTTTGGATGATGGTGTTTTTTAACTAAAAGCAATAAAGCAGAGAAGGACAAATGCACAGAATTAAATAAGAACTAATGCGAAGCAATAAAGCCGAGCAGTAGAAATGCACGGGATTGAATAATAACCAGTACAATGCTCCTACGTGATGTTATTGACAAAACATGATCCAATTTTTATTGATGGATTTGTTGAATTAAAAGCAATAACGCTGAGCAGGAGAAATCCACAGGGCTAAATAAAAATAATGCGAAGCTCCTAAGCAGTGTTATCGACAAGAAATTCTTTAATTTTGGTTGATGGTGTTGTTAAATTAAACGCAATAAAACTGAGCAGGAGAAATGCACGCAATTAAAAAAAAAAACAGGGCAATGTGCCTACGCAATGCTTTTAACAAGAAATGATCTAATTTTGGTTGATGGTGTTGTTGAATTAAAAGCAATAACTCTGAGCAGAGGAAATGCTCTGAACTGAATAATAACCAGTGCAATGCGCATAAAATTTGTAAAGCTAAGACAAAAAGCAGGAGAAATGCGCGTAATTGAATAATAAACAGTGCAGTGCGCCTACACAATGCTACTGACAAGAAATGCTCTAATTTTGGTCGATGGGGTTGTTGAATTAATTTGGGTCTTGGTGCTGTTAAATTAAAATCAATAAAGCTGTACAGGAGAAATGCACGGGGTTGAATAATAACCAGTACAAAGCGCCTACGCAATGTTATTGACAAGAAATGCTTTAATTTCGGTTGATGATGCTGTTGAATTAA
Organism: Tonicella lineata; assembly: GCA_034781015.1. Lineage (NCBI taxonomy): Eukaryota > Metazoa > Mollusca > Polyplacophora > Chitonida > Mopaliidae > Tonicella > Tonicella lineata. The sequence continues at coordinate 18,226 of JAVFBY010422930.1, forward strand.
AAGGAATAAAGCTGAGTAAGAGAAATGCACGGATTTGAATAATAACCAGTAAAAAGCCCTACGCAATGTTATAGACAAGAAACGCTTTTATTTTGGTTGATGGTGTTGTTTACATTAAAAGCAATAAACCTGAGCACGAGAAATGCAAGGAATTAAATAATAAACAGTGCGTTGCGCCTACGCAATGCTTTTAACAAGGAATGCTCTAATTTTGGTTGACGGTGCTGTTGAATTAAAAGCAATAACTCTGAGCAGGAAAAATGCACTGGACTGAATAATAGCCAGTGCAATGCGAATAAAAATTGTAAAGCTAAGACAAAAATCAGGAGAAATGCGCGGAATTGAATAATAAACAGTGCAGTGCGCCTACGCAATGCTATTGACAAGAAATGCTCTAATTTTGGTGGATGATGTTGTTGAATTATTAACTTTAAATCTGAGCAGGAGAAATACACGGAATTGAATAATATCAAGCGCACTACGCTTACGCAAGGCTATTGACAATAAATGCACTAATTTTGGTTTATGGTCTTATTGAATTAAAATTTATAAAACTGAGCAAAAGAGCAGGAGAAATGAACAGAATTTAATGATAACCAGTACAATGCGCCTACGCAATGTTATTGACAAGAAATGCTATAGTTTTGGTTGATGGTATTGTTCAATTGAAAGCAAATATACTGAACAGGAGAAATGCACGGGATTGAAAAATAGCCAGTGGGATGTGCCTACGCAACTTAATTGACAAGAAAGGTACTCATGCTGGTTGATGGAGTTGTTGAATTAAAGGCAATAAAGCTGAGTTGTTAAAATGCACGGAACTGAATAATAACCATTGCAATGCGCCTACGCAACGTTATTGACAATAAATCATCTAATTTTGGTTAATGGTGTTGTTGAAGTAAAAGCAATAATGCTGAGCAGGAGAAATGCACGGGACTGAATGATAACCATTGCAATGCGCCTACGCAACGTTATTGACAATAAATGGTCTAATTTTAGTTGATGATCTTGCTTAATTGAAAAGTTATAATTCTGAGCAAAAAGCGAGGAAAAATGCACGGAATTGAATAATAAACAGTAGAATGCGCCTGCGCAATGTTATTACTAAAACATGCTCTTTTTTTGGTTGATGGTGTTGCTGGGTTAAAAGCAAGAATACTGAGGAGGAGTAAAGCACGGGACTGATTAACAACCAGTGCGAATCGCCTGCGCAATATTGACAAAAAGGCACTAATTTTGGTTACTGGTGTAGTTGAATTAAAAGCAATAAGGCTGATCAGGAGAAATGCACTGGACTAAATAATAACCAGTGCGAAGTCCCTTGGCAACATAATTGGCAACAAATGCACTAGTTATGGTGGATGATTCTGTTGAATTAAAAGCATTAATACTCAGCAGGAGAAATGTACAAGACTGAATAAAAACCAGTGCGAAGTGCCTACGCAACAAAACCGGCAAAAAATGAATTTTAATTGTGGTCGTCTACGCAATGTTATTGACAAGAAGTTTTGTCATTTTGATTGTTGTTTTTTTTTTAAAATTAAAACCATAATGTCGAAGAAAAATACAGGGGACTGAAAAATAGCCAGTGTAATGCGCCTACGCAGCTTAATCGACATGAAATGCACCTGGCGATGAAGTTGTTGAATTGAAAGCAATAAAACTGAGCACGGAATTAAATAATAAACAGTGCAATGCGCTTACGCAATCCTTTTAACAAGACATGCTCTAATTTTGGTTGATGGTGTTGTTGAATTAAAAGCAATAAAGCTGAGTAAGAGAAAAGCACGGGACTGGATAATAACCAGTGCAATGCGCCTACGCAATGTTATTGACAAGAAATGGTCTAATTTTGGTTTATCGTCATGTTGAAAATAAAGCTGTAAAGCTAAGCCAAAAAGCATTAGAAATTCGCGGAATTGTATAATACACATTGCAATGCGCCTGCGCAATGTTATTGGCAAGAAATGCTCTAATTTTGGTCGATGGTGTTGTTAAATTAAAAGCCACAAGGCTGAGCAAGAAAAATGCCCGGGACTGAATAATAAGCAGTGCATTGCGCCTACGCAATGTTATAGACAAGAAATGCTCTAATTTTGGTTAATGGCGATGTTGAACTAAAAGCAATAATGCTGAGCAGGATAAATGCACGGGATTGAATAAAAACCAATGCGTAGCGCCTATGCAAAATTTATTGTTTAAAGATTTGCACTAATTTTGGTTCATGGTGCTGTTGAATTAAAATCAATAAAACTGAGCAAGAGAAATGCACGGGGTTGAATAATAACCAGTACACAGCGCCTACGCAATGTTATTGAGAAGAAATGGTTTAATTTGGGTTGATCATGCTGTTGAATTAAAAGCAATAAAACTGAGTAGGACAAATGCCCGGAATTTAATAATATCGAGTTCAAAGCGCCTACGCAATGTTATTGGCAAGAAATGCTTTAATTTTGGTTGATGGTGTTGTTGAATTAAAAGCAATAACGCTGAACAGGAGAAATGCACAGAATTGAATAACAACTAGTGCAATGCACCTACGCAATGTTATAAACAAGAAATGCCCTAGTTTCGGTTGATGATGTTGTTAAATTATTAGCACTAAAGCTGAGCAGGAGAAATACACCGAATTGAATAATATCCAGCGCATTGCGCCTACGCAATGTTATTGACAAGAAATGCACTTATTTTGGTTGATGATCTTTTTGAATTAAAAGTTATAATGCTGTGAAAAAAAGCAGTAGAAATTAACGGAATTGATAAGTAACCAGTACAATGTGGCTACGCAATGTTATTGACAAAACATGATCTAATTTTGGTTGATGGTATTATTCAATTTAAAGCAAATATACTGAACAGGAGAAATGCACGGGGTTGGAAAATAGCCAGTGGGATGTGCCTACGCAACTCAATCGACAAGAAAGGTACTCATGCTGGTTGGTGGTGTTGTGGAATTTAAAGCAATAATGCTAAGTAGGAGAAATGCACTGAATAGAATAATAACCAGTGCAATGCGCCTACGCAATGTTATTGACAAGAAACGCACTAATTTTGGTTGATTGTGTTCTTGAATTAAAAGCAATAAAGCTGAGCAAAGTAACAGGAGAAATGCACAGAATTGAATAATAAACAGGGCAATGTGCCTACCCAATGTTATTGACAAGAAATGCTCTGATTTTTATTGATGGTGTTTTTTTTAATTAAAAGCCATAATGCAGAGGAGGAGAAATACACGGGACTGAAAAATAGCCAGTGCAATGCGCCCACGCAGCTTAATCGGCATGAAATGAACCAAAAGTTTTCGATGAAGTTGTTGAATTGAAAGAATAGTACTGAGCAGGTAAAATGCACGGAATTGAATAATAACCAGTGCTATGCGCCTAGGCAATGTTATTGACAGGAAGTGATCTAATTTTGGTTGATGATCTCGTTGAATTAAAAGTTATAATTCTGAGCAAATAGCCAGGAGAAATGCACGGAATTGAATAATAAACAGTCCAATGCACCTGCGCAATGATATTGACAAAAATTTTTCTAATTATGGTATATGGTGTTTTAAAATTAAAGGTAATAATGTTGATCAGGAGAAATGCACGAGATTGAAAAAAATCCAGTGCAATGCGCTTACGCAATCTTATTTTGGTTGATGCTGTTGCTGGGTTAAAAGCAAGAATGCTGAGGAGGAGAAAAGCACGCAATATTGATAAAAAGGGCACTAATTTTGGTACTGGTGTTGTTGAATTAAAATCAATAAGGCTGAGCAGGAGAAATGCACTGGACTGAATAATAACCAATGCGAAGCCCCTCGGCTAATTCTGGTACTGGTGTTGTTGAATTAAAGGCAATAATACTCAGCAGGAGAAATGCACAGGGCTGAATAATGACCAGTGCGGAGCGCCTACGCAACATAATCGACAAGAAATGAATTTTAATTGTGGTCTTCTTCGCAATGTTATTGTCAATAAATGCTCTAATTTTGGTTGATGGTGTTGTTGTATTAAATGCTGTAATGCCGAGCAGGAGAAATGCACAGAATATTGAGTAATTATCAGTGCAATGCGCCTCCGCAATGTTATTGACAAGAAATGCTCTCATTTCGAGTGATGGTCTTGTTGAATTAAAACAATAATGGTGAGCAGGAGAAATCCACAAGACTGAATAATAACCATGCAAAGTGCCTAGGCAACGTTTTTGTCAATAATTGCTCTAATATTGGCTGATGGTGTTGTGGAATTAAAATCATTAAAGCTGAGCAGAAGAAATGCACAGCATTAGATAATAATCAGTGCAAAGCACCTACGCAATATTATTGACAAGAATACTATAATTTTGTTTGCTGATGTTATTCACTTAAAATCAATAAAGCTGAACAGAAGAAGTGCGCGGGATTGAATGATAACCGGTGCAAAGCACCTACCCAATATTATTGACAAGAAATGCTCTAAAGTTGGTTGCTGATGTCGTTGAATTAAAATCAATAAAGCTGAGCAGGAGAAATGCACTGGACTGAATAATAACCAATGCGAAGCCCCTCGGCTAATTTTGGTACTGGTGTTGTTGAATTAAAGGCAATAATACTCAGCAGGAGAAATGCACAGGGCTGAATAATGACCAGTGCGG
>JAVFBY010423042.1:0-14291 GCA_034781015.1 Tonicella lineata
GATAAAACCTAAACAAAACTGAAATTGGACCAAAAAAATACTCAATATTTTAAGAAGGGTGATAAACATTTTGACGTCTATGAAGCCCTGTGCTACAACAAATCTACTTCCCGATTATGTTGGAGGTTTTACGCCATAAGGTTACACATTGGTGAAAAGAACATACCTATACAAGAGGGTGTCAAACCCTTGTTGGGCTGGGTCAAACAGGCTGTATCAAAACTGAAACCATTTTTCCCCAAAAAAACCCCAGAGGGGGATGCCATCGCCAGTTAAGACCTAAGTTATCAAACAGAGAAACAAACTCAGCCATATTATGACATTTCACACAGGCTTACAAAAGAACAGCTGACAGAAATCAACCAGAACGATGAATTTTGTTTGATTTGTTTGTTAATGGCTCTGTTTTAAAAACAAAATGGTTTGATTAAACCTGTAAATGGCACATCTACCTAACCTGATCTGTTTGATATATAAGTTAGATGAATGTTACTTTAGTAGCTCTTGAGATATTTAGTTTGAACAAAACACAGACAACCAACGAGGGTGATACCGATACCCCTCTTCCCAGATGATTGTGGGGTTAAACAAAAAACAAACAGAGTCCTCTTCATATGATAGAGCAAATGGTGCCGGAGTGTTGCACCAATTAGTTGTTTTTCTCCGCTGAATGTCACTTTTATTGGACTAAGTTTTGGGTTGCACATGTAAATATTGAGAAAAACACTGTGTGTAAGACACAAAGTGACATGCTCAATAGTAAAAGATATATATGCCCAGATTTAAAAAAATTTAAAGCAACTAATTTGCAGAATTTAGGCAGATATTGGCGCACATCTGCATATTGGAAAAGAATGTTGTGCCAAAGTGATATGTTACATAGTAACTGCAGTATGGTCTGGACAAGATATGTTGGATGCACGGTCCACTCACACTGCTAATTTTTATAATTTAGGTAGAACAATTGCTACAGTGAGGAGGGCTCACTCTAAATGAGAAAAGATCTACTTTTCGAGTTATAGGACCTTGACTGTAGGTTCAGGACCTCAAGCGATGCTCGTGACACATCCTTATTAAGCCATGTGTAATAATCATGTGAAGTGTTATCAAAATACATAAGGAAGTTTAGTTAAGAATATTTAGCCTGGAACACATAGCCATGAATGGAGAAAATTTTTGGAGGTGTAAGACCTTGACCATGAGGTGTCAATCTTGAGTGATGATCGTGGCACATCCTTATGTGTTACAATCATGTGAAGTATTATAAAAATCTGTAAAGAAGTTAGGAAGATAGATATGGACAAACAACACATTAGTTTTGGAGGTATATGATCTTGACCTGGGGGTCAGGACCTTGAGTGATGGTGACTACACATACTTATGTCATGTGTGATAATCATGTTTAGTATTATTGAAATCGGTAAAGAAATTAAGAAGATAGAGCCCGGAACAGATATGGATGAAGAACAGGCTACTTTTGGAGCTATATGACCTTGACCTTTGGGGTCACGACTTTGAGTGATGGTCGTGACAAATCCATGTCATGTCTAACAATCGTGTAAAGCATTATCAAAATTCGTAAAGTAGTTAAGAAGACAAAGCCTGGAACAGATACGGACAGACAACAGACGGACATTTCAAAAGAATGCTTTAACTTTCAAATTGGTATTTAAAAAAAATAGCAACATTGATATGGACCAGTCAAGAAATTGAGAGCTTATTTGCATAATTTATGAAGAAATTAAAATAAATCCAGGGAATTGTTGCATTGACATGTGAGGTAGAAAATCATATGCAAGTTTCAAACTATAAAAAAACACACAAAAACGTTAACTTAGTTTGCTTTATCATATGAAGATTAGATGACTTGCTTTTCTTTCTTTTTTTATACTCTTTTAAACATACCCATTTGGTAGCATCTTCAGTCACATCCGAATGGGATTTTGTACTGTTTATTTTAACCACTTCTTGTCACGGTAAAAAAAAAAAAATAGTGGTCAATCAGCCTGCAGAGAAAGGGTAATAGACATTAGTCATGTGACATTTATTTGAAATCTCCATTCTTACACATAATATATAAAAGATAAAGTGTGATAAATACTTACTACAGTACACATAACTTTTTATCGGTATCAAATTAAATACAACACAAAAGAAACCTTATCCACAAAGTTGAAATCAGAAGAAAATATGATAGATTGATTGCTTGGTGTAAAACGTCCTGCTCAGGGGTGTTTCACATATTACTGTGTGCCATCCACATGGTGCAGTGGAGGAAACCACCCTTGGCATAACCAAAAACATCAAAGACAGGACAGGATGAAAGACTCTCAGAGAGAGTGCACATTTGAGAGAGAAGCTACCACGATCCACCCGTGCCTCCCTGTGCCTTTGAAGCAGTCAGAAATATTACAACATTTACAGTCATTAAATGTATTAATACTACAAAATGCTAACATATCAGATACATGTAGTTCAGATCATCAGATTGGCCGATGTTGAACTCGTTTCCATTTAAGTGGGTCAGTTGGCTTGGCCAGCTTCTATCCTTTAGTAGAAAAGATCTGACATTTGTTGAGTATACTCTTTTCTTGATAGTAAAGGTTGGACTGTTGGTAATTTCAGCAACAATATACATTATCAAACTATCGCATAGGCTCCTTGCACAATAGTCTATGATATGCACAGTTTAATGGTCCACCAATACTCTATCCTTAAGAAATCAATAACTATTGCAATATTTGATCCATCTATCAATATTTTCAATAGTTATTACTTTTCCATAAACAGATGAGAAACCGAAAAGTGATTGGTTTTACTATCCTTTCATGAAAAATGTTTGTATTCCCAACAATGTTGCAAGTACATGTTGGATTTTTGTTCACCATTTTTAAAATTTGGTAAGTTGTAATGGTTTTTGTATTTGTGCCAATGCCATGATGTAATGCACTATTGCGATAGTATCATAACACTATACTATCGCAATAGTTGTTTTAAGTATCACAATACTATTTGGTCTATTGCAATAGTCATATCAGCCCCAAGTCACCAGAGCAATTGGTTGATAAGAAATACATGAGGGTATCCTATTGACACATTTTTTCCTCAAAAAGGACTTTCTGATGAGCAAAATGAAGCATGTATTGTGTCAGATATATATCCGAAACATTATTGAAATATCCACGGTACCTCTCATGTATTTGAGGTTTCTATCAAGTGCCTCGATAATTCATTTAAGATATTTTAACATCTAAAATGTTGCTTATTTCTTTCAAGATAAATGAAAAAAATAATGTTTGTTACATTTTCCAACAATGAACTTCCCCTCCATGTTTATGGTTACCTGAAGATTTGATACCTCGGAATTTGTCCTCTATCTTTTGTCAGCCAATCATGTGTCTGGAGTGTCCAAGCTTCAGACATCTTGAGAAGTTTCCTTTTGTGGCTGTTCAACTTGTAGTCCTTATTGTTTTTCTCTTGATTCCTCACACATTCCTACAACTATTGTAGTTCTTTGCTTGCTTACAAAGACTGAAGAAATCCCCAACTTTCTGAGTTCTTTTCCATGCACAGTTTTGCTGTGATGAAGGGATATGCCATTTTTTTTCCTCTACATTTATAAAATGCATGGCAATTTCTCTTTTTTATCTCAACTAAAACAAGCCTTTTCTTGGATTGTTCTACGCCCGATGAAAATCGGTAGTATTATGATTATTTTTTCTCATATAGTGATGTGCCAGTCCGATAGGTGGAGGAAACACCCTAGACATGACAGGCAACAAATGAAGACAAGACACAAAACAGGATGCACAACAAATGGACACCCTGGTGCCCCTTAGCTTAGAGAGCACCAGGACACTGGAATCCCCTGTAAACCACCCAACTTTTCTTGAAGTTCATTAAATTGAATAAAGGAACAGTGGGAACTGTATGTCTAATTAGCATTGTTTGTGTGTGCATTGAAAGGCAGAGAGAGAGAGCTACACAGTGGGAGATCCAATTGCATGATAATAGTGTCTTTTCGTTTCTTTCTTGTACACATATTGTCCACTTTGGAGAGTTTTATTACGCACAATTAGGACAGCAAATATTTTTGTCAGAAGCATCATGGTGTCAATATTATTGGCAGTTTTAATTACTACAGCAGCTGTGTGCAGAGGACAGTCAATTTCTGTTTAGTGCTCGCTTAAGTAATGACTGCCAGTGATTTATCTTGATAATCAAGGCTTGTGTCTCAAATTACATTAAAAACAGTGAAGTGATTTTTCTGATACTAAGCTTTCCTGTTAAAGATATTAAAATATAATGTATTGTGTGAAAAATTTTGATTGATTAATTTATTTGTGTTTAATGTCGTGCTCAGGAATATTTTGCCAATATGACAAGAGTGTTTTAAAGAGCAACATCACCCCAAAAATGTTTGTTTGCTTGGGGTTTAACGCCGTGTTCAGGGGTATTTCGCCTATATGCCTGTGTGCCAGCCCATTGGTCATAAAAGATGAGACAGGACAAAAAGCATGACACCACAACAAATATTGTTCCTGATGTCCAGTGAGCACCCACCAAAAATGTGAAATGTAATACTGTATTGGAAATTTAAGCTAATAGCATGTCATCCGTTAACACTGCTGATAAGTGGACATAGTCAACACAATTGTGGTGAATCCGTCACCATTTTAGTCAACTATAAAGCAACACTAAATGGTTTAAGAACAGACTGTCTGTGATGAAGAGCAACATGGATTACTTGTGTATGTTTACTGTGTAGCAATATCAGTGACATGGCCAATGCTCATAATGTTCAATATGTTATTTATTCAATATGGCCTGATGGCAAGCAGTCCTATTGAGAAAAATGTCCTTTTCATTTCAAACCAGCAAGATTTCTCTACCCAAACCCCGGTGCGGAAAAGTGGAACATGTTCAACTCGCCTGCGTTCAACTTAACTATAACCAGTTGTACACAGTCGCAAGAGCCAAAAACTTGTTGACTGCGATCGGTGTGAAATCGGAAGCAGCCAGGTGAGTTGAGATGGATCACAAGGTACATGTAGACCTGTTCTTAGATATTCATTCCTTCAGTGTTCTAAGCATACTGCCTTTAACCACAGCATGAATATTTTGGGGCTCAACATTAGTAGCAACCATGTATTTGTTCTTATTCTCTAGTCTACAACTATTCTTGGTGGTGATATTTTGGATTGTGTACTCCCAGATTGTGAGATTCTAGATTGTGTACTTTCAGACAAAGATATTCTGGATGGTTTACTTCCGGATCACGGAGATAAGGGGTTGTGTACGTTCAGATTATAAGAGGCTGGATTGTGTACTCCCAGATTGTGAGAGTCTAGATTGTGCACTTTCAGATTGCAGACTCTGGATTGTGTACTTTCCGATTGTGAGATTCTAGATTGTGCACTTTCAGACAAAGATATTCTGGATTGTTTACCTGCGGATCGCGGAGATAAGGGGTTGTGTACGTTCAGATTGTAAGAGGCTGGATTGTGTACTCCGAGATTGTGAGATTCTAGATTGTGCACTTTCAGATTGCAGACTCTGGATTTTGCATTTTCAGATTGTGCCAGATTATGAGATTTTGGATGGTGAACTTCAAGATTGCATGATTCTGGATTGTGTACTTCCAGGTTGAAGGATTCTAAAATGTGTACTTCAATATTGTGAGATTATGGTTTGCGAACTTCCAGATTGTAAGATTCTTATTGTGTTCTTTCAGATTGCGAGATTTTGGGCTTTCTGATTTTAAGATTCTGGAGTGTTTATCTCAAGATTGTGAGATTCTAGAGTGTGTACTTTCAAATTGTGAGAATCAGGATGGTTTACTTCCAGAGTGTGTTCTTTCCGGTAGATATTCTGGATTGTGTTCTTCCTGATTGTGCGACTCTGGTTGGTGAACTTTCAGATTGTAAGATTCTGAATTGTGTACTGCCAGACCAAGATTCCGTATGGTGTAATTCCAGGTAATGAGCAGTGATTCTGGCATTCTGGCACTTCCAATGTCAGTATTCACACTCAAAACTACCTCCGTTATACTCCTGAAACATGCTTTTTTAAATCTATTTTCTGTCACATTTAGATCTGGGACAACACATATAAACTGGTATCTATTAGATTGTAAAGTTGACCAATCACAGAGCTGTTTTCCAAACCTTTGTTGATTGATTGGGGTTTAACGCCATTCCAAGCCTTGGTATTGATAATATTTATACTTTGTGTCAAATCAGTTGTCTGCCTTTCGCCTAGATTTAGAAAATGGTATAGAAAAATGTAACATGTAATTTTTTGTTCACCAGGATGTTATCTGGATATTTATTGGTACATTGAGACAGGGATGTTTTGTGTATCTCAGAGTGACTATGTCAGTGAACACAAATGTGTATTGTGCCTTGATCTAAATGTGGAATAACAAACGGGCTGGGATTTAATCAGCTGCTTAAGGAATCCCCCATACTGGATTTCTGATGCGATATGTGTCGATTTAATGCTGAGCTCAATGGTATTTCACCTATATGATGACAGTGAACAAAACATACTGCCCTTGGCTAAAGGGTTGTTCCTGGAGATTCCCAATAAAATGCGTGAATGTAGGTTTCCAACAGTGAGACTGGTACAAACATTGCATCTTCTTTGTATCTGGATCCTGTACTTCAGGTACAACTAACTCATGGTGTTTGTTGTTTCAGGTGTACCTTTGATTGTACCATTTGGTGACTGATTGATTAATCTGTATTTATGTGTATCACCGTTATGCTGTGTGCCAGCTCATATGGTGAAGGAAGACACCTTCGACATCACTAGCAACAAAGAGGACGCAACAATATGCAAAATAGATTGATTGGTGCTAAACACTCTGCTCAGGCATGTTAGGGGTATTTCACCTATTTTATGGCGACTTGCCAGCTAAATGGGTAGAGGAAACCACCGTTGAGGTCACAGGCAAAATCAAAGACAGGATATCATAGGGCCGGAACAAAAAACAGGACATAACAAATCAGCTTCCTGATGCCTCTTAGCTCTCAAAACACGAAGGCATCAGGAAGTTCCTCCAACCACAAGCCACAAGATGCAAAACAGAAGGCCATAACCTATCGGCTTCCCGTAAAGATTGCTTTTGTCAACTACAAACCTAAAACATTGTCCAGACAAAGTATAAAACTGATTTCATCCCTTGATTGATAAATACATGTAGCTTGGCGTTTAATGCTTTGCTCACATGTTATGACATGTATTTCACTTATATCCTGGTGGTGTACATGAATTTTGCTTATATACTGGTGGTGTACATGAATTTCCCTTATATCCTGGTGGTGTACAAGCAAACTAACAATGTGATGTTGTTAATTTACGAATGTTCCTCCAGAGCTACATGTATAGACAGCAATGAATGTGCTCTAAACATACTGCACCAAGAGGGTTATATTTCATCCTAGATTAGCTGTTGAATTAATATACCCGATGGTGTAACCAGTCTTGGGTGATGCTGTTCAATCCTCTATAGCATGTGCGTGGCTTCATTGATGCGTCGTGCCTTGCCTTGCTGTGATCCAGACTTTATGATAAAAACATTTATCAACAATGGCCTGCCATGAAAGAACTACAATTTTGCACTACAAGCCATACATTTAATGAACGTCTATTAGGGGAGAAATGATATTTGCTGTACATTGCTAAGATGGCTGGTACAGAGGTTGTAGAAGTTATAATACTGTATTGTAATGTAAAAGCATTCTTGCTTCCCAAGAAAATTACTGGTGTGAACTGTTATCTTGCAGTGAAATGGTTCTGATATATTGGCATATGGTCAGTCATTGGAGTATTTGACATTGATGAAATAGTGAATAGAATTAGCATAAGCCGAGTGGTATTGGTTGCGAATTTGGTGCCGGAGATTTGATATCTGACTAGCTGTCAATAGTTCATATCACACAAATATTTAAATGAGCTTGTGACGTCATTTGACGAGGCACTCGGACAAACACTTGCCACGTGTAGAGCTGTGAAACACCTGACACATACAAGCCATGTGGTTAGTTCCCAACCATCCATGTGTACCACGATGCCGCTGTTTGTCCGAGTGGAGTACTGTCGCTCTAGGTAAGTCGCTGTTTAGCCATGTGACAAAACTGCTCATGAATATTCCTGTAATAAGGCCTATTATTGTATGTAGCATAGACTGCAGGAACTAGCATTGATTGATATATTGATTGCTAATGCTTGGTGTTTAACACCCTAGGAAGAAGTATCTGGTTCTGATGAAAAAGTCTTTCCAGACAATGAAAATAGTATTGGCAGAGATTTACCAAATTTCCTAGTATTTGTCAAATCATGGCATAGACATATTTATTCTTCTTTATTTTTAAGTTTGTGGGTAGATTTGTTTGTTTGATTAGGGTTGTAGGCAGTGCTGTGTGTGATTGCAAGCGTGCACTGGCACTGTGTATGACTTACAAGATGGGATTTGAATTTCCAATGTAAAAATAATCTTTGAGAAAGCCTTAATATCCAGTAACCTTTTCAATCCTTTTAAGGAATTATGTTCGGCAAGCAAAAGAAATCTTATGTTACTGGTTCTGTCTATGGATGTTTTATTTCCAGAGTAAAGGATACAAATATATGGTTACTTCCTTGCAGAGCCTGCGAGTAAATCCAGTAAAACCAATATAATATATATATAAATATGTTTGTTTCCAATCCAAGACATCCAGATAAACTCACTTCAAGAAATGATCTGTTACCAGTACTGAGAAGCATTACTGTAAGTTTTCAGACATATTTCAATTTTGCATGTGCCTTCTCTGTAAATTGTTACGTTCCCCTATATACATGATCCAATACCCTCGCATTCAAGTTCATTGGCATATGTAAATCCAAATATGCATGCAAGCGATTAAATAAAGAGTACTAAGCTTATTATTTATTGTTTTAATACAAATAAAATGGAGACAAAAAAGAGAGGGATCCATGTACAATGAAAACTTGCGTCGTCTTTTACAAACATTACATTAAAATATGAGAGGAATATTTTGATTGGCTAGTTAAAAAAGATCTGTTTCATCAGACAAATTTCTTGTCAAATTTTAAAGCAAAAACAAAACAGGAAAACAAATAGGCAGTACTCATTGGTGTCTCTGGTGAATGAAATGATTTATCTAGTTTCTACTGATGGTTATCAAAGGAACAAATGACACACATTAACGCCTGCTCATGCCACCTCTTGGTGGAAAGCTAGAGCGTGTTCTTTTCATTGGTGGCCCATCAAAATCAGGTCTGCGTCCACGACCTCGTGAAATTTCCCCTCTTCCACGATCGTCTCTGCGACCCGTTGGTCCGTCAAATGAAGGTCCACTTCGTTGGGGAGGTCTGGACATTGGAGGTCCACGAGAGGGTGGTCCACGAGAGGATGGGCGCCCACGAGAGGGTGGTGGTCCACGAGAGGGTGGGGGCCCACGAGTGGAGCGACTTGGGGGTCCATGTCCTGGACTTGATCGCCTCATTGGGGGTCCTCTAGAGAAGTCATCCCTGCCTGAGCCTATAGGTTAGATACAAAGCAAATCATTCTATACAGATAATGTCCACAATTCAATAACTTGTTGGTGTTTGGAGATGTAATTGAAGCTTTGATAGGTTGTGGGTTGAGTAAAATATTTATTCTGATGAATTGATCAGTTAGTGTTTTACGACACATTCAGCGGTATATATTTATTTCTTAAAACGGTTTTTCAACAATAAGTTAGCCAGTAAATTCTGACAAACTAATAGAGGTTTCGTCTTTTTCTGTGTTATGGGTGAAGCTATGTTTAAAAGTTTGTTAATTTCACATGAAAGCTTTCTTTAAACAAGCATATGTGATTCAATTGTCCACTGGTATTGATGGACAATATGAAGTGTAAAATATATAGAGATCTCTTCAAGCTGCAGTCAGATGTTCAGGTACTGTTTTATTAAATAACTTAGTTGCAACATAAACTCAACAAAGCAATCTTTTGTGACTGTAATCAAAACTGTTGACAAGGAATTATCTGAGAAAGCAATAAACAATTTTCTCTTCACACCTAATTTCTTTTCAATTTTCTTTTGACAGATAAAAAGCTTACACTGAACAGTAGCTGCTAGTCTTTATTTGAAAATGATATAATTTGATGTTCAACCTTTATAGTAATGTCTTGACAACTTTTTCTTTTTCCAATTTGTTAATTTGCCCATTTGGAAAGTATTAATGTGAAACTCAGCCATTACAGTTGAGCATAATTAAGGAATATTTTTCATCAATGGACTAGATGAAACAGATTCTGATGTTATTTGGAGAACTGCAGTCTTGGGTCAGTAACTTTTTTTTTTTGTTCCATGTTTTCAGTTGATAAAACTGTGGGAACGGAATTTTAGTTCCATTTTTAAACCTGCTCATTGCTGTCCTGAAAACAGGAAATGGGGTTTCAGTACTTTGCCTATATTTATGGTAACAATATTGTTTGTGAAATTCTCAGACTAGAGTCCTGGCAGTGAGCTGGTGAATTATCATACTGTCATTCTGTAAGACAGTGACTTTTCTCTTAGAGAAGCTGGCCACCTTTCACATAAATTTTCCTTAAATTGACCCAGTGCTCAAAATATGTTTATTAAACGGGGATGAATGATATAACATTCGACAATGCAACTTCTGGTCTATTGTCCAAACATTAAATTTTGTTATGTATTTCATGTTCACAATCAAGTGATACCACTTGCCTCTCATTTTTAAAGATAACAACTTCAGGTTTTTAATCCAAAGAGTAAATTTATACAGAGTGTTGGTCCTGCTAGTGAAAGGTCCTGGGTCGATCCCATGTGGAGGCATGTCACTTTATCCAGTGATACAATTATCTTATCAGTTTCGATAAAACTCCAGGCTTATAATCCAGTGATAACAAGTTTGTGATTATTTTCAATGATTACAACATCAGGTTTTCAATGCAAAGAGTCATTTCATGTTCGATACAATTTACTTACAGTCCAAAGACAAGGTTTTGTTGTCATTTTCGATAGTTTTATGCTTACAATCCAGTGATACCATTTTTTTGGTCAAATTCTCAGATTAGAACATTAGGTTTTCAATCCAATGAGTCAATTTTCTGTTCGATACAACTCCAAGCGTAGTCCAAAGACAGCATTGTCATTTTTGATACAATTCCATGCTTACAATCCAGTGATCTTATTTCGATGATTAAAACTCAAGGTTTTCAATCCCATGAGTCAATGTCATGCTTCATTTAACTCCAAGCATACAGTTTTCTGCATTTTCTAACAATCCTGCGATAGAAGTGTGTTGTTGTTGTCAAAACAACTCTCGGCTTTCAATCAAGTGAAACAACTTTAAATAAAAGTTTCTTATCCCTTTTGATAAACTCCACAATTCCAATGCAGATATATCAGTTTCATTTACGAAAATACACTTTCAGGTTTTCAATCGAATGTTGTGTTCCAAAACTCCTAGCTTACAGTCCAAAGATACAATTTTCTTGTCACTTTTAAAACTGCTTGTATATTCAAGTGAAACAATTTTGTCTGACATATCTAGTCTTTGAACTCAGTGATATAACTTTCTTGTTGTTTTCACTATAACTCCAGGCTTTTAGTTTTATAGTTAGACATTTTTCTTGCTTTTCATGTCGGCCAATTATTGGTTAAATACCAAACCTATATAATTAGACCAAAAACTTACAGACAAATGTAGAATTAAGAAATTGTTCTCCCAAAGCAGACCCCACAGATTGAAGTTACCATAAATTCACCTAACATTTGTATTGTATGGAATTCATCTGTGCAGATGGTTTTGTTCAGTTCTCAACTGCAACTGGTCAATATATATTCTACGAAACACTAAATTGTCTCAGTCCTTGTCTGTCTTAATTTCAGAACGTATACGAGTGACAACAAATTTCTTCAAAAACATTTCATATCTCTTTGATTTAATAAAAAAAAAGGAGCTTATTTTCTACCCATTGGCAAATTCGCCTTTGATGTCATTTAAGGCAAACAGTTTCCTTAAAAATTATCTTTCTGAAAACAATCTGGGTTTCAGCGGTGGGATTTGGTTATGTCATTTCTTTGACCGTCCATAGATATTGTGCATCAAATGAACCAGAACTGAAATCATTCCTGGATGGCAGTGCTTGACAACATTTTAGATGTTGGGTTTATTAAAAGTAGTTACTTTTTGTATATATTGCGCTTTGTAGGGTAACATTTTTGAGTTGAGTGAATGTATGCCTATAAACTCGTGTCCAAAAATGTGCCTCCACCTGACAATAGCTTCATGCTTATTAATTTAGGTGTATAATTGGATAATCAGAATATTGGTGTCAGAAGTGGGATTCAAATTTCAGAAATGATGCCTCCATATTTGGCGGTGAAAGAGCACTATCATTCCAATTTTGATGCTCACACATTCTTTGAATCAGTTCATGTTTCCAAAAGATGGGAAACGGGAGTTGGTTCTGTGTAAAAACTGTATCATTGCAGTCCTGATAATGAGAAACAAAATTTCTGTACTGTGTTTATCTTTATGGGCACAACACACTACCAGAAACTATCGGTTCTGGAAATTTCTCAGGCTTGTGAAATGCTTGACAATCTGTATAGGTATCTTGATGAAGACATCGCAGATTGGTTGATATTCCACAGATATAACTGTGAGGAAATGTTTCAGACAGCCTTGTAGGATTTCTGTTTAAGCTAAAAATTGAGCATACTTTTTTCTTCATTTTTGCAGCTTTGTCCTGAAGTTACATCCAAGTTATTATTTCCAGAGATGATCCACTCGTGTGTGTTAATTTTGTCTGATAATCATTTTTAGACAAGTTCCATAACTCCACAATGTTAATGTTGTACTTGCATTAAATTCTATAAGAAAACCTTAATACAAAAAGGATTATTTACTTAGTATTCCCGTTTTCTGAAGAGCTTCAATCCAGAATGGCGTTCCTGTTTTTTTTTACTTCCCACAAGTCCACAATGTTAAATCATGTTAATTCCAATCAGTAGAACCGATTACTGACAACAAAATAATGATTCCTGCTTTCTGAAAAATACCTTTGTATTTTTGGTTTGTTTCTTGTACCAGAAAGCGATTTTGACAAACTGGCTTTTTGATGAATCGAGTGAGATTTTTTGAAGATTGAGTTGAATTTAAGAACCTTGATCGCTTCCACTTGTCAATTAAAATAAAATGTGCTTCAAAATTTTCTTCAATACATTGCAGGGAATTCTAACTTCATTGAGGCAGAAGATTTCCTGACCTTATTTGGTATTCACCAATTCAAATTTGAGTGAAAGACATGCTTTACTTTACATGAGCTTTTTTTCTGTTCATTTCCTCGCTAAAGGCAATGCCTATATGATATAGATTCGACCCGAAGTTGACTTTTCGAGACAACAAAATTTGCTGCCGTCAAATTTTAATTTGATCTCAATATTCCATTATGCCAAAAATATGCTGTAAGAACCATGTTGTACTGTGTATGCCAGGAACTGCGTCTGAAATAAATTAGTCTAGAGAAAACAATGAAGGCAATTAGAACTGATACACACCTACACAAAACCGAGATTAAAAAGAGGACAATTAAGAGTATAACACACAAGAGAGAAGAAATCACATACCAAGTCCCCTACTGGAACTGTCAGCACCTGAAAGTAAACAGAAAGATGCAGGTTAGATTTGTGTATAAAAAGTAGGCAAGCAGTAGTTATTCCAGAGACCAGTCCATCCTTCTTTTGGATGGGTAAAATGAACTTTGGACTGCACAAATTTTCAAACTTAACATGGGAAGATAAAACATGGGTGGGAAGATAAGTGGGTGGGAAGAAAAAAAAAATGGGTCGGGAAGATTTTGCCAAAGTGATACAGGCCTGTGCTGTCGAGAAGAATGAACCCAACAGGATACTGTCATTGTTAACCGATGTTAGCTCATTTTTAGAAGACCATTAATAAGTTTCCAAATCGCTCTTCTAAAATTACATTTTGCAACAGATTATGCCAATCACAAAAATCAAATATCAACCAAATTTTAGGTTATGTTGGAAAGCATTACAGTACAGGCCTGTAATAAGTCTGACTGTCTGCTAAGGGTTGATAAGCCGAGAATCTTCGAATAAACTCTTGGCTGCCCGAGCAGGGAGTAAATTAAGTGGCGAACGATCGTTCAGGTTACGTGAAGGTCGCCAGACTTCCAATTGTGGGGACCGATTTTCCGTTCCCCATAATTTATTGGGACTGACTGGAGTCTGGACTTTCAATT
>JAVFBY010423153.1:0-14289 GCA_034781015.1 Tonicella lineata
GGACTTTGGTTCTTTCACAGTCTGGGCTTTCAGACACAGAGATTTTCTACTTCGCGCCTAAAAGATCAAAGGAGGCGATGAAGCCTTTGAACATTACGATCCTTGTTTTTGACTTTAAAGTCGAGACGAAATCCCACATGGATTTCAGTGGTCTAAACATGACGATGGTGTGTAGTGATTGGCTCATATATCTCGTCGTTGATTGGTCAAAAAAAGGAAGCGTTGATTGGTCCAATAAAGCGGCAAGGAGGGAAATTCAATCCTACGGACTTCTATAAAATGGGGCAATTTATGTCAGTCCTCATTCAACAACTCACCGCGAGAGAAGATGCCTCTACCAAAGCCAAGACGAGTCGCACTGATGTCCACCACGCAGAGCTCGAGGGGACGACTGAGACCCCGCCAAGAACCTGACCATCTCTGGCGAACCCTTCTCCGTCGTGGCTACCAATCCCAGATACGAAACATCAACGCCATACTCCAAGTGCTTCTCCGGCGACTTGTCCCCCAACTGAAGGCAGTGATCGCCTATAGCCGACAACAACAACAACGCCAGGGTCGACCAGTAGGGGCTCGTCGCCGGCTCTTGCCAGACGAGCTGTGTCCTGAGATATGGCCTGAAGACGACGTCGACGAACCACTGGCCACACCGATAGAGGACACATCTTCCTGACCATGACGGCTTAAGGGGAGGACATGGCAAAATATGGTTGTTTTAACACTTCCATGATGGTGTCCCTTCATATAACGTTGTTGTTGTTGGCATCCTTTATCCCAACAACAACAACAACATTAACTCTAAGATTCATCATACCGTTTTTTTAAATTAAATGATTCAATGCACTGTCTGTATAGATTTGTTTATTCTCCTCAGTTCCTCAGTTCACATACACTTTAACACAGACTACTAAAACGTGAAGCTTCGTATGGCCCGCGAAGTATGTAGTACTGGCCAAGTCATGCGCACCCCTGCACACTACAATTCATGTACTAAACCGTGGGGCTTCGTATGGCCCGCGAAGTTCCCGTGAAGTTCTAGTACTGATTAACGTTTAATGAGCGGGGCTCACCTACTATTCATGTAATACACCGTGAAGTTCCGTATGGCCCGCGAAGTTCCCGTGAAGTTCTAGTACTGATTAACGCTTAATGAGCGGGGCTCACCTACTAGTCATGTATTAAAACGTGAAGTTCCGTGAAGTTCTAGTACTGATTAACGCTTAATGAGCGGGGCTCACCTACTATTCATCTATTAAACCGTGAAGGTCCGTATGGCCCGCGACGAATTTAGTACTGATTAACGCATAAAATGATCTCCTATCTCTTAACGTGCCCAGGCAAACTCCCTATGCTTTGACATTGGCGCCGCTGCTTATGGCTACAGCATGGTCGGGCAAACTCCCTATGGCAACAGCATTGTCGGGCAAACTCCCTATGCTTTAACATGTGCCTATGGCTACAGCATGGTCCGGCATTTGGCCCCATACTTACAACCTAGGATTAGTACATACAACGTTATACGACCCCAGGTGCGGTATACATACTACTACGGTGGACTATTACAAATTGCCAGACTACATTTTGTAAACTGGTCATTTAACAATTAAATAAATATACATTGAAATGTTCTACAATAGTTGTATGTAACTTACCCCTGTGCATTTGTAAGCTTTTCTGTTTGGTTGATTTGAATTTAGAGTGAATTGGGTCGTTTTCATGTGAAAGCCATAACAGAACGTAGCAAGGTGTTAAAAGTTCATGGTATTGCCCTTTTCCAAAAGTGATTTATCTCCCTTTTTGTCGAACAATTTCAGTACACTTGGGATAGAACTCGGCCGCTTGATTGTACTGTTAAAATTGTTAATAAACGTTAACGGAAAAGGGTGCAGCTGAGCTGTAGTAGTATATATTGAGCATTTGGGCTGCCACGTGCTATATGTAATATCCCTAAGTTGTAGAGATAGCAAAAAAAGGATGTACAATGTAACATGGTGCGGGTGCGCTAACTCTATAAAACTTGCCTCTCCCCACCATGTTATAGGCCTAGAGATAGCGCACCGCGCACCATGTTATAAGGTTTTCCCCCGTATCTCTACAACCTGGGGTTATTACATATAATGCATGGAACCTCAAATGATCAATATATACTACTGCAGTCCAGCTGCACATTTTTCAGTAAACGTTTACTAAAAATGTTAACAGTGTGGGCAAGCGCACAAATTACGCTCCGCTACCATTGTCGTTCTAAGTGGGCGTGAACTATACCCACTGGTGAACAGGTTCACGCCTCTATCACAGACTGGCGGTAGCAATCCAAGGGGAAACAAATCACTTTCGGGAAGGGTCTATAGTTTTCCAGCCCAAGTCGCGTTCAGCGAAAAGCTAAGAAACACACAAAACTTCTGAGGCAGGATTGGTTTTATATGAAGGCAGGATTGGTTTTATATGAAGACACTCTTTAAAAAATAAAAATAAATAAAAGGCCTTCTAACTCACCAGCTGTATTTTCATCTCTCGAAGACTGTAAATAAATTTGGCTAGAACTTGCTCCTGGTTAACACATATTATAGGATCATTGTTAATAACCAGAACTTCATCGTCATCTCTGAAAAAACAACAGTTAGCATTTATTATCCAATTTGCACAAAATACGCATATAGCTTTTCTATACATTATTGTTGTCATCCGTGTTTTTTTATTTTTAGATAAAGTTGCCCCGCCCCCTCTCGTGGCCCTGTGTTACTTATTAAACAAAGGAAACCACCCTGGCAACAGACAATAACATTAAGCAACACTATAACAGGGCGGGGAAGTTGGTGCAAATTTACAAAGTGTGCAAACTCACCGAGCAGGAAGCCTTAAGAAATCGGCTTCGTGAGCTCATTGGCTCAGTAGTTCAGGGTGCTTAGGGCGCCCACAAAACCCCCCAACAAATTAAGTAATATTTTTAAATAAGTTGTGCTAAATCTTAGCAAATGCGACAAATTGAGACAACTGGTGTGTCAAAAACAATAAAAATGATCATATTTAAGGTTTGGTAACAGATATGCGACTGGTCAATTATACTATCCAATCAACATCATTTTATAGGCGATGTCCTAAGATCTATATGCGACATAACAAGTGAAGTGTTTTTTAGGTCTGGTTTTTATTGAATCAGATTCTGAACATGTCTTACCTAATACGAAGTTGTCGGGCTAAAGAGTTAGGTGTGTTATCCAGTTTTAAGAAATGAAACCATCGATCGTCTCCTGAAACGCATGATTTAAGTCGACATCCGAACGGTTTACGCCCTGTCTGTGCTGGGTTTTGGACCATAATCCTATTATGTTCCTTAGAAATCACGCTAAAATCCGTAGAATCCTATAGATAAACATATAGCAATACAGGCATGAAACCGCAGATTGTAAACAAAAATTGATCTAGGGTTAACTTATTAGCTTTTATTTCGATACACAAGCCTACCGACTGTCTCGGTCGACGCTAAAACTCCAAGTCGCAAAGGACATTGAAAAGCTAACGATCACCACTGATAAACCAATCATAATTCTAGTTAATCTAATAACTTCCAATCATCATATTGGAAAAATCACATGACTGACGGCTTTGAAAAAGAATCGCTAAGTTAATCGCCACGTGTGCGAGCTCAAAACAATTCGCTTGTGAATTCGAAGCGATCAGATTGCCCTTGTGTGCTTGGCATAGACAAGTGTTATCGCTGTGTCAAGATTCTTGTAAATTGTATTTCCACACTAAAAGGCTATAAAACTGTCTAATTATTCGTTTTTATATTGATATGTGCAATTGTCCGGCGATAAATTTTATTTGAACGAAATAAAATTCTTATAACAAATTCAAGTGTAAACAAAAGTTAACAAGAACAACTAGCTAAACAACGGAATTTAATGAGGAAAACGATCACACGAGGCATGTTGCAGGCAATTTATAGTATACGCTTTTTGCCGTTCATACTTACTTAGCAACGGAATGTAATGAGAATAACCACCGCACGAGACATGTAGCAGGCATCTTGAAGTATACGATTTTTTGTCGTTCATACTAACTAAGCAACGGAATTAAATGAGAGTAACCATCACACGGGGAATGTTGCAGGCAATGGGGTTGGCCAGTGGCTAAGAAGGGAGATAAATCTGTCACTCTTATAACTGAGGGCGCCATCTATGTCATTGACTTACAATAGCATCATATGAATATTCAATAGAACTTTTTTGTTAGTCAATTGTATAGATAAATATTCATGCATGGTAATGGCCGTTATATGAGTAACACATTTATCTCCCTTTTGAGTCCCTGGCCAACCCCATTTGTAATATACGATTTGTAGCTCTTCAATACCAGTTGCTTGCCACTAAAGCTGATACTACAAATTACACAGTGAGAACGCTAGCCCGAATATTGGGCTCTGTAGGTTTTCTTTTTATTTATTAATGTTGACATTCATCTGGCAAACCCTAGAGCCCGAACGCTAACTGTACCCGAAATTGACATGATCGAATGTCTTGCACAAATTCACTGCACATATACATTAATGGTTGTTCAGTTGGCGGTCTACATACATTAGTTGGAAAGATAATTGAATAATGAGCATTTCTGTCACATTCTTACCTCGTATAGCATCTGTGTTTCGACTTGAGCACACGTTTAAATCCCAATTTAGTCACGAGAACCCATTTTTGAAGTCTTCACTATAATACATGATTGACTAGATTCAAGATTTAAGACCTATGCCGCGTCAATATCTGTGTACACAATTTTTCAGATCAACCTTTCAGATCTCTTGAATGGTCAATATTTACAGACTACGTCACTTGAAATGTACAGCTTTTGGCGCGTAAATGCGACTTTATGTAGGTCACAACCGGGAAAACAACAGAACTCGTTTAAAAGCAAAGGAATAAGATGTTAATATCGATTATCAATTTACAGGAGTTGATAACTTATGTCTAGATGATGGATACGCTTACAAATCGAGGCAGGTTGATATTTAAAAGTTTATTTGCAGATATTTGAATATATTTGCTTCCGACGAGTAAATTGTCGGAAGGCCATAAATAAATATACAATTTGTATCCTACAAGCCGTATCAGCCCTGACGCCAACAACAACAAAAAAAAAAAATGCGTCAGGGCTGATTTATAAGCTACGAGAACGCCTATTTTACCAAGGTACAGCCTTAAACTCCCTCCTTACCGGTCTTTTGAAATGTGAGAAAAACTCTGTAATGAACGACTCGTCTCTTTCAGGCGACAGCTTCGGATACACCAAAGAAGTTCCTGTGGAATTTCGTCTGAGAGGATAATGATCAGCATCTGGGTTGAATTCAAAGCTACTGTCCTGTCTTAGAAGACAACCGTCAATACTATCTCGTGGACAGTTCCCTTTCTCATGATCAGATTCAATTGAATGAGCAACGATACAGGCAGATTTATCCCCATCATTCGACTCGCCCATCTCCAGTGCTTTGCGAAAACTTCCCGTGCTACTTCTACGAAATTGTAATCGACGCTCGGTAAGACTAATTGACTGGCTTTCAATTTCGTTTATAGAGCTCATTCTAGAAATGGCTCTGGAATAACGTGACCTGTCATTTCCCTCTGTCCTTTTGGGACGCATTTTAACTTCAGTATTAGTCTCGTCATCTAATTGAGTTCCTGTGCTGCATTCTGGATTCCACAACTTTTGTATGTGGTAAGGTCTCCAGGAACATTGGTGTTCTAAACCATATAAAAACAAGCATCAACAAAAAAACATTGTTTATTCTATACTATTCCATTATCTATCCTCATTTGACCTACGGCAGTATTCTTTGGGGAAACACCTTTTCGACCCACCTCAGTCCACTTGTTATTCTCCAAAAAAGAGCTATTCGTGTAATATCTAGGTCACATAGACTTGAGCATACTTCTCCTATTTTTGAACAATTAAAAATACTTCAATTACCTAAACTATACACCTTTGCATGCTTACAATTTGTGCATAAATGTCTATATCACCCCGATTGCATACCCTATAGTTTTTCGGCGTACTTTACTCGTCAAACTGACGTCCATGGCCATACCCTGAGAGGACACGATCATGATTTATTTAGGCCATTTTTTAAATCCAAACTCTCTTATTACTCATTGACAGTCTCTGGTCCTCGAGAGTGGAACAAGTTACCAAACGTCCTAAAAACCATACATTCATCTTCACTCTTTAAATCAAAAATTAAGTGTTACCTGCTCTGATATCCACCATGTGTTTTGTGCCTCACCCCTGTCAGCTTTTGATCCTTTTTTTGTTTTAATTTTATTGTGTTTATTTAAAAAAAAAAAAAAAAAAAAATAAATAAATAAATCTTAAAGCATATACTTGTAAGTACCAGTAAAATTCTCTATGCTTGGATTCTTATTTGTTCTCCATTTATCATGTTTCCACCATGCAGAAATATTATCAGTATTATTCCTGGGATAGAACAAGCCCTTCGTGGCTTTATTCCCTCCAACAAGAATATTAAAAGCCAATTTATGCATGTATGTATATTTGTATTTTATCATGTCACTGTATCCTTTTATAATTTGTTGGTGAATAAAAAACTAAACTAAACTAAGACCAGTATAAGTACTATAAATAGCAGATTACATCACTCCTCTAGAATTAGAGATAGGTCTTTAACATGGCGAGAAGTCATCTTATCCAGGACTTGAAATTTAATAGCGCTTTGAGCAATGGCCACAGTAGTTTAGTCATAGATAACATTTTAAAAGTGAGCAAAAGTCTGTCTGTTTGTGAAAATACACCCTTTTACTTTAATATTACAGAATTCTTGTATTTAATACAAACATTCTGAAATAAAAAAAAGACAATTATAAAACTTTAGGGATGGGGGTGAGAAGTATATTTCTTTCTTTCTTTAATAACAGTAGTTCAGTCATAGATAACATGTAAATTGTTAGTAAAAGAAATAAAGATAAATTCTGTCTAAATGTCAGCATGCTTGGTATGTATAACCCTAGATTTTCTGCACTCAATACAGGTAACTGTGGTCTTTGCATGTTGTGCGGTTAGGAGTGAATTTTGGACATGTTTTACAGTTTTTTTGTGTTTTTTTTTAATGGTTGTACGCTTCATACTTTTAGAAGGTTTTTGTGATGGTAAATGGGATTCTTGCTTCTGATTTCTACCGTAAAGTGCTTCAAATTTATTGTACTGCTCCTCTGTATCACCAAGTTCTGGGCATAGGAGCCAATGAAGTGTCTCAACTGAAATAGGGCTAGGACAACAGCTAGTGTCGGTACATTTGATTATCTGAAAACAGTATGTCATCTCGACAGTGATTTCTAACCCAGTTGTGGTATGATTCACATTTCTTAATCCCATTTTTAGTCAAGTTATGTGTGTCTTTGCCAGGAAAAATGATTTTTACTCTTTTAGAATCTTAACATCTACATCTGATATACTATCTAGCACTTTACCAGACGGGTTTTCAAACTAAGACTTTCAAACCTAGCTTTGACAGTTTCAGCAACCTTGTTGGAAGCTTTCCGCCACTCAGTCTGCAAATTGTCATCCTGTAAAACAATCTCTCGAAGCTGTTTTAAACCATTTGCTTTCTTAAGTTTTACTTCAAATTCTTGAGACAAAGACTCTCTGTCTAATGCACGGTTTTGTAACCCAAGATTTAACAATGACATGGCTCTTTCAGCAATATTTATGAAACTTTGACCTGGGGCGCACCTGGAAGCCACCAACATAGTGAGATCTAGTTCTTTAAAAAGAACTATCAACGAAACTTTCACAGCTATCAATGTGTTCCGCTGATCGGTTCCCCCATCACTAAACCTGAGCAAAATTGGATATGAACCTGCCTCAGAAGAGCGAATGATTTGTAGCAATGTTGCGGCATGTCTAAAAGGATTTGAGGACTGTGTTATAGTGTCGTTAACTGTGACTTTTATGTCTCCCGAGTAAAAGGAAGAGGAAGCATTATTTGGTGTGTCACACTGTAGATAAACAGATGGAGTCAAAGAACTTTTTTTGTTCATGTCATGATCTTCTGCAACTAAAGTTGTAGTAGATGGAGCCAATGTTTTCTTGCCTCGGACACCTGTGGACAGCAAGTGGCCTGGTTCACCAATGGGTATTTTGGCCTTATCGTCACAGAAAAATAAAAAAACATGTTTTTTCCATAACACTGAAAAGTGTCTCATGTAGGCTAACAGACAAGCATATAAGTGCATATCTGGGTGTGATGCCCTTAGTTGGCGTCGCTGGATTTTATACTGAACATTAAACTTGTTAGTGAAATAGTGATTTAATAGTGATCACTAGTTAGTGATTTAGATGGAATTGGAGTATCTGGCTCACATCTTTGTTTAGTTTTGTCAACGAGGTCTCTAAACGAGATCCACTCGGATAAATGAGCTGTCCCATGTCGCCTGTCATCAGCAGCAGTGACTTCCTCAACTATTTCCCCTAGTTTTTCAAAGAAAGAGTTATAGTTTCCACTGGGTCGGCCAGGGTTTAGGTGTCTTAAGTCAGAAAGTAATGAAGTTTCTCCCAGCATAATAAGACGTAAGCGTTCTGCTACTACAGGGTTAGAATGCTGACTTGCATCTAATGAAAGTTCCTTGTAAATTGTTTCAAGAACAGTTGGAGAAACATTTGATATAGTCGAGTGGTTGTGCTTGAAGTACTGCTTTTGTTGCCTGGTGTGAAACACTTTTAGTTAGGGCTGAATTAGAGCAAACATGCGTGTTGTTTGAGAAAGTTGTTGGTCTGTGGATCTATTGCTTTCGACCTGATAAATTACATAGCACGTGGAAGTAGAACCCCCTGGTGAAAATTTGATGATCTCTATGGGAACAGACAAGTGCAGAGATTCAAAATATCGAAATCTTTGTGTTGCATTATCAAAACTAGTCTCGACATGAATTAATTCATCAAAATAGACTGGCACCATGAGTCCTGAATCTTGGACAAATTTATCAAGCAAATGGTAACATTGCTTTACTTTGGAACATTCTTGTCTGAACATTACTGCTGTGAATTCAGGTAATATTCGTGAAGGAGACGGTTTTAAATGACATGCTTGTATTCTGCTATTTGTTGCTTCTAAATATTTATACTAATCATGACAAGTTTGAGCCAAATCTTGTATATCAGTACACAACTGTGTCATTGATACTGAGGTTTTCATACACGGTTTAAGGCACAGAGAAAAAAGATTATCACAATGCGACTTAAGCAAAGTAGACGACAGTGGGTGTTGTTTTATTTTCTTTCGTTTAAAGTCATTGTACCCATCATAGGAGGACCAGGCTCTGGGGACTGGAGAAACATCTACACGTTTTGAAGCTACATCATCTATGGTCAAATGGTGGGAGGACAAATACCACAAAGTATTTGTTAAAGACTGCAAAACAAAACAAACAGATAAATAATTTGTATGATTTAAATTTATTCATGTGAAACTGAATATACAAAAACCTTCTTATTGTAAGACATTATACATTGGAAAATAAAATGAAACCATTTTTATTGCTTTATATAATTTGGCTCCAACTTTAATATATTCTTACTGACTTTTTATAATTCCTGTATCAGTTTTGCATACATGTAGTATTAAAAAACTGTTTCACTTTAATCTTGATAGCGATAAACTTCAACCAAAAAAACAGGGACACTATAACCCTAAATCAGTAATGACATATCGAGGGCTTAGAGCCAGAAATGTCTTGCTCTTAATATCTCTAATTTGGGCTAAAATGAGTTCACTATTCACTATTATAAAGCATGTACTTGCTTATACTTTCTCTGACAGAAGTGTCTTTCTCCATTATTTCAAAATCGACTGTGCCGGAGTATAAAAGTCAAAAGTGAACATGTTCATTTACATGATATTTCTTTTCAGCCAGCACTGGCTATTTTTCTTAAAACATATTTGGACATGGACAGTTCTGTTTCTATAAAGCCCTCGATATATGTGTTATTATACTTCTAGTATCTTTAGGAAAATTAATGCCCCGAGTACTACTATTGCATTTGTTAAGGTTTTATTTTAGTAAAATAGGATGAATAAAACAAGATAGAAAATATATGTCGTTTTATGAAGTCGCACATTGATTGATTGTGGTTTATCACCTTGCTCTGGTATTTTTATAACTATATAATAAAGATAGTGTGCCTGCCCAATGAGTCGAGGAAACAGATCTTTATGTCACTGGAAAGAAAAAGGCAGAAAAAGGACCAAAAATAATGACACCACACAAAAGTATACTTTCTGCAAATAAAACACCACAAAGCTCTGGGCCAGCCACTCACTCTTTTATAAATTATTAATTTAAAATCAGTTGCGTGCCAGCCCCATGGGTGGAACAAACCACCATTCACATCACTGACAACACGAAAGACGCGACAGAAAAAGGGGAGAAAAACCGACTAATGAGCACCTTAAAAAAAAAACTACTTCCTGTTCATTCAATTCCATAAAACATCTTTGAAGTTGACCAGGTTTAAGAATAATAGTAACAATTTGATTAAAAAACAGCTCTCTTTATAGTTTAAACAACAGATACTACTACAGAAAATTTCCAAGGATTTTATAAATAGGTTGGACCCAAAATTCTTGAAAATCGACCTATTAAAAATGCATGCAGTTTGTTAGTGTAATTATTCAAAGAGTGCCATCCCAAAATTACAACAAAAAACAAACAAAACAAAATGTAGTAGTTACCGATATATAAAAAAAGTGTACAATACCTTTGTAACATATTGCCCATCTTCTGGAGAAAAAAAACCCACACCTCTTTCCTCAAAATCTTTAATGACTTCATTGTACAGGAGATCCTTTTTATTTAAGGTGTCGGTCATACCACTGCTGCAATGTTATAAAATAAAATTAAACTTGTACTTTTCACAAAACAAATTTGCAATATAAATAGCAGATTTAAACAGTTAACTATGATCTGATGCATCAGGGCAAGGGTTGAAAAATCACCAGCCTACCTAGACAATTAAACTTGTCTACAAGTAGACAAGCACAACGCTCTATCAAATTAACTGTAGTAAACTTGCAAATTTGGAGGCGCTAAGGTTGCACAATCTCTAGAATTTTTTGGATGGCTTCATTCACTTCCTTGGAAGATATAAACCACAAACCCGACTAGTTTTCGGATTCAAATCCATAACCAATTTTTTAAAACGACTTTCTTCGTCGTGACCTATTCCCAGCTGCTGTGTTGAATGATGTGAACGCGCCACAACAGACGCGTTTTTGTCCTCATTCAACAACGCGCCTGGGAATATAAGTCGTTTTAAAAAAATCGGTTAGGGATTTGAATCCGTAAACTAGTCGGGTTTGCGGCTTATTGCTTCCAAGGAAGTGAAAAATGCATCAACAAATTCTAGCGATGGCGCAGCATTAGCGCCTCCGAATGTGCGAGTTTACTACAGTTGATTTGATCATGAAGGTAAAATAAATGCTTTACCTCAATGATTTGATAGAACGTTGAGCTTGTCTACAAGGCTGTCCATGTAGGCTAAAGTAGACAAGTTTAATTGTCTAGAAAGCATACAGTATTTCATACATGTATGATAGTATCTATCTATACGCCTACATGTGCAAGGGTAACATTAAATATATACACAATCCTTGAAAACAAGAACGATGTAGGCGTATATCCCGCCATAAAAGTATCCACTAAGCCTACATAAGATCATAGTTTCTGTTTATTTACTATATCACCATGCCGTATGAATGTTTACTCTATATATAATATTGTCGCGAGTATATATATTTGACATCTTCACCTTTGTCGTTTTTCCCACACTGCCAAACTGTGCGGTTCAGCAAACACAAAGACTTGATGTTAAATCAACATATATACAGGCTTAGAAAAAAAAAACATTATTTAATACATCGGTTACTATTTTTACATATGCTAAACTGCGAACATATAAAGCAATAACATACTATATTACACAAATCTGCATGAAGTAACATATTTATACAGACAGAGCCTTCTCATCTTGAAAGCTTCTTGCTGCATGGCTAAGGCCTCCAGGGGATGTTCCAATCAATAAAAGTGGGCAACACAACGGGTTAAAAAAAAACACACAGATTTGCTGCAACAAATCAAGCATTTTAGTTTTTTTCCTCAGTTAGTGAGTTAATCAATCGGTCAATCAGTAATTCGGTCAAACAATTTTGAATTAAGTTAATCACTTAAGATAAGCTTCATGTAATAAGGTACCTTTTACAAATTCAAAATTTCAGTATAGCCTGGGCGTGCCCAGGGCACACAAAATGTAGTCTATTTTAAGACGTAGGTATAATGTAAGTAAAAAAAGGTAAAAAATGACAGAGCTAGCAAACAACAGAGACATTGAGGCTTTTATCTTTTTGATCACACAGCTGAAAGAAAGAAAACTAACCCAGAACAATAAGCATTTCATATTTGTGTAAATTAGTACCAGATAACACGTTATCTATTTTACACATCTGAATGAGCATTGTCTGGGAGATTGGGGTAGAAATGACGGTAAAGCCAAGGTATTATAGTCCTTAAATTGCAAGATATTAAAAATATAATAAGAGAAATGAACCAATGTAATGACGGGTTTAACAAAGTGTACCATTGGCAATGGTTGTGATTGATTGACTGATTGATTGCCTGATTGATTTGAAATAAAGCGACTATTAACCAGAAGATCTCATTTCATTTACTTGCGTGTATGTACCGTTAAGCAAAGCCGGTTCAAATTGATTTTATATTAACTTCGTTATAGTTTGAAAATTTGACAGATATGTGGTGCATGTAGGTATACAATAATTATATTCTCACAAGATATATATTGTGTGCTCCATATACCAAACCTTGGTGGATTGAAACTTTTGTTTATACTAGGCTTATAAACATGAATTATATAGTTGGATCTATATGGAATATATGCAATACAGGAAACTGACTTCTGTAAAAACTAATTAAAAAGTAATTACGTGGTAGACAATTAACTTTATAGCCCGGACAATCTGTCTTTACGGCTGGAAATGTAAAGCTGATGTAGCCCATTTCACGGAATCATCACACGCCACATTGACTACTCTCTGCAAGATATGTTTAATAAAATTAATTTACATCTTAATCAAGCATCGGCTGTATTCAACAGTTTCGTCATTGTTCGGATTAAACTGCAATTAACTCTTCACTAATTATCAATTCGTTTACAAAATCAAAGGTGTATACATTGTACTTGAACTAATTAGCATTATGTGTATATATAGTGATACAGATACAAGTCAAACAAAAGAATAACAGGGCTAGGAACAGGTTTTATAAACGCGCTAGATTTCTTTGTTCATGTCCAGCTGCAAACGGTAAATATAGACCGGTGAAGCGAGCAGCTCGGATTGCTTTTCATTGCTAGGGTTTCTGAGTCTGTGGTTAAAATAGGACTTCTGACTAAAGAACCAGTCAAGGGTGTGTGGGAGCAGGGAGTGGTTTGGAAATGAGGGCGAGCTCCCTGGCCGGGCGGCAGGTGAGCCAGGCAGTGGACAGGCCGACTTCTTTGTTAGGAACTGCCATTAAACTATATATTTCCGAATGAGATATCATACTTGATATTAATAACTGTTTATTTTACTTTCGATATTTACAAACTCCACCCGTCTGTGCACTTTGTATATACGTTATAAAGTAATGAGAGGGAGGATATAGAAGTAACAAAGTATTTAATTTAAATATTCTTCCAGAAATTTAAAATAAAGAGGCAGAAACTCCCATATTGCAAGGCCTTTGTTGACGATCATACTTTAGTGTAAAGAAGGCTAGCAAGTTTGGTAGGCGAAATTCCGCTATTAGTTTCTCAAATGATTGGTATCTAATTAAACCATAGCTTGGCGATGCTCTTCGGTCACCATCAACTGTCGCGGAAATGTGATGCAGCAGGATCTTTTTAACCGAGTGACAACCAAAGGCACTCAAACTATATCGAATGGCACGCCCTCTTTACCTAGGGGTATGGACATGAGCCCCTGCCGCGAGTGGGTGTCACTTGAAATAACAAATACAGATTCATCAGAAACTATTTAACGTTTGTTATCAAATAAACCGAATATAAACATAACATTTAACAGTGCAACTGGTAGTTGCTGTTGTTATATTCTATGATTTCATCTAAAATTATGGCTTTTTTTTACGTCTGTGAAGTTAGACAGCAGTTAACAGTTCACAATTCAAGAGGGACCATTCATTATTTTTGCACGAAAACTAACTTGTGTATTCCACA
>JAVFBY010423264.1:0-14287 GCA_034781015.1 Tonicella lineata
GAATTTGGACGAAGTACTATGCCACACGCTTATGTAATTTCACCCTTTTATAAATTTGTGTTAAATTCTTGGAAAGAATTTTATACTGGACAGCCATTACCTTCCGTTGTTATTCCTAGCAAATTTATTTATGACGTTTTATTACGTAAAGTTCTTCAAATTCCCAGAATTGTATTACGGTATCCTAATTTAGTTTGGGTTAAAATTTGGAATAATGTTTTCAACAATTTCTTGGATCACAATTTAGTCTACTTTTCCTTTAAATTGGTACATGACATATTGCCTGTAAAAGAAAGAATGTTAAGACGAAACGTGGCTACCGATGACAAGTGTGTATTTTGTTCGTTATCAGAAACCCAGAAACATTTGTTTATAGAATGTAGTATTGTTCAGCTCGTTTTTAAAGAGTTTGATCGGATATTTATGTTGTATGCTAAGTTCCTGCCATCCTTAAACGAAAATGTTTTAGTTTTTAAAGATTTTGATTTTGGTCTGGAGCAATATGAGTTTAATGTTTGTTTATACATTTTGGTGGTTATTCAATTTTGTATATGGTGTGCGCGAAATGCCAAAGTATTCGAAAATAAAGACACCGATGTAAAGTATATTGTAAATGCAGTTAAAGGCACTATAAAAATGAGGATTAATGTAGATTTTGTTAGGCTAAACGAAAACGTGTTTAAAAGAACTTGGTGTAGAAATAAAGTGTTTTGCGACGTAAAAGATGGCAAGCTAGTCTATTTACTTAAGTAATGTACAACGAGTTTCTTGGGTTACAGAGCAGTCATCGTTATGCTGTGATAATTTATTTTAAAGTATGACTGCTGTGTAGGAGTCTGATTGATATGTTAACTGTATAATTGTATGTGTTTCTTTGTGAATAAATTATATTTAAAAAAAAAATAATAACTTCCTTATTCGAAATGCTAAATGTGTTTATAGCACAGGGGTTTCGTGGTGTAGTGGTTATCACGTCTGCTTCACACGCAGAAGGTCGCGAGTTCGATCCTCGCCGAAACCTTTTATTTTTGGGTCAGATTTTTAAATGCATCTTACTCTGATTTGAGACTGTTATGTTTTGTATCTTGGAAACGTTTGCTTCAAAAATCCTGATTACATTACGCTGGTCGCATACGAGTCTGGTAACAGGTCCACATTTAAGCACATGAGGTATGCGCTATAAAATGACCAAAACAATTTCTCTTTTGTAGTTAATCGGTTCTGTGGTGTAGTGGTTATCACGTCTGCTTTACACGCAGAAGGTCGCGAGTTCGAACCTCGCCAGAACCTCTACTTTTAAAAAAAATAAAATAGTTATCTTGATGAATGGGAATTTGTTTTGTGTTCAATTCCCTCTCCACTTGCAGGCTAGTGTTTGGTTGCTTTTTGTGGTTGGTGTTAGGAAGCATTTTTTAAAAAGTTTATGGAGAATATCCTAAGATTGCATTAATACATAAAAACTCCCGTGTTTGAAGACTGTGTATTATTAGGTTTCATTTTGAATATGACCTCACACGAACCCTATCACATGTCAGCGCATGTTTAGGTTTTAATCTGAATTGTTGGACTTGGTGAGAAAAAAAGCCTCATATCATATTTTTGAAAGTTGGATTCCTTTTTATAAAATATAAAAGTAATAACGTCTGCGCATGAAGTTAAGTAAATGAGAAAAATTAAAAAATAACGGTAGGTGTATAACTGAATACATCGGTTCTGTGGTGTAGTGAGACTCGGATTGTGGTCGTTGACCTGAGTAGACGTTTTTTGTGAGCTGTGCATTTAACCTGGAGTGGTATCTACGGGGTTTTGGGTGTGCTGGCTACGGCCTTTACGATGGCTTCCCCTGGGGGCCGGGGGCGAGATGAGACGAAGAACTACCGTAAAGAGTTTTCCCTTGTGATCGATGTCGGTGACAATAAATATGTAACAGCGTTGGCGATTATAAATGAAGTGGAAGACAAATGTGGACTGAATTCAATTATTGCTTGTGTGCCAAAAGGAACAGATCGTTATGAAATTACATTGGATGATCAGGTATCTTGTGACTTATTGCTTGGGGGGATCGATATTGACGGGAAAAGTTTCTCATGCTCAGAAGTATCAACCAGGACAGTGATCGTGTCATTTATGCACCTTTCCAGTTATGTGAGTGATAGTGAAATTAAAGATAAATTATATTCATATGGAGTCGAACTCGTTTCGGATATAAAAAGACGCTTTCATCCAGCAAAGAATGTTGTGGACGGTACTCGTTTTGTGAGGGTTAAATCCCCCCCTGGTGTACAGTCCCTACCCTACTCCATGCAGTTTACTGCAGGCCGATCCAAAGAGTATTATCGTGTGTTACATGATCATCAAAAGAAAGTGTGTAGCCTTTGTTTGTCCGATCAACACCTGTTTAAGACCTGCCCAAATTTCACGTGCCACGCTTGCGGGGCCCAGGGCCATACATATCGTCGATGCCCCCTCCCTAAGTGTGTCAATTGTGAGTATGCTGGGGATTTGTGTCACTGTATACGTTGTGAAAAATGTTCCAATTTCACATGCACCTGTGATTACATGACAGAGAGCGAGGAGGAAGAAGGTATTCGTTGCGACAACTGCGTTTTAATCAATTGTATATGTGATGATGCAACACCGCAACCTAGAGAGGGCAACCATGGCCAATCTACTCGGTGTGAGGAGTCCGGAGTTACCGTGACAGAGCCGACGAATAATAAAGGGCCAGAGCCTGTTAATGAACCGCAGGTGACCGATACATTAGTTCAGCATAACAACATCGCTATTGAGGGGGACAAGGCTGTCATAATGACTCAAGAGGACCACTTAAAGAAAACAGAACAACCGGCGTGTGAATCCCAGACAATTGACAGACAGTTGTGTAATCAGCCAACAACAGTAACCACAGGGAGTGATACTGTATCGGGTAAGGCTGATTCTGAAATGGAAACAAGTGTTTGGACTATTGTTAAAAACAAACGAACGCACAAACATCTTGACTCGGAGGGTGAGTTAGATATTTCTTTTGAATCGTCTCAATCTTCTATTTGCTCCAACACTGTTAGACGTAGAAAATACAATCCTTCACCTAATTTGTCTAAGGCTAGAATTAGGTCTACTCCTTACGCTAAACCAGATAATGGAGGGTCTTAATGTTTATTTTTTTACCATCATGTTCATTATTTCATCACTGAACTGTAATGGTCTGAGGAGTCGCAATAAGTTTAAAGATATATACAATTTAGTCAAGAGTGATGTTATATGTTTACAGGAAACACATTTTAATGACGATATCATACAGGACTTTCAAAAACTAGTTGACGGGAAAATGTTCTTTTGTAATGGGCCTACGGGCATGCAGGGGGTGGCGACATTAATCAGTAAACGTCTTCAAAATCATGTCAGCTCCGTGCAATCTGATAATTGTGGGCGTCTGCTTAAGATTACTCTTCATATTGATGATACTGATGTAGATATTGTAAATATTTATGCCCCTAATGACATAAATGAACGATGTATTTTTTTTCAAAATGTAAATAGTTTTCTTTCTGGAGTCAATACAATTTTGGTGGGGGATTTCAATACTGTCTTCTCTTGTCTTGATCGATCCACTGGAAAATTGGAGTGTGACAAATCAAGGGCCATGTTAAATGATATTATGTTTAATTTTAAGTTAATTGATATCTGGAGAATACGCAATCAAGATAAAAAAGCTTTTACGTGGCGTAGAATTGTTGATCACGTATTACGCCAAAGTAGAATAGATTTTTTTCTTGTTTCATCCGGTATTATGTCTTGTTGTAAATACACATATGTTAATAGCACGTCATTCAGTGATCATTCTATAATTAATCTGAAATGTAACTTTTCACAGGTTGAAATGGGGCCCGGGTTGTATTGTTTTAACAACTTGTTGTTAGAGAATGAAAATTTTTGTGACGGGGTTAGGGAGATAATTGCCCAACAACAAACATGCTTTTTATTTGATAATGACTTAAGAACTTGGTGGGATAATCTTAAGTACAAAATTAAGAAATTTGCTCAACGATTTGGAGAAAAGAGAAGAAGAGATCAATATGTAGAAATTAATAAAATTCAAAAATCTTTGCAATACGAGTATAGTAAAGCTTCTGAGAGAGGTAATTTGACTAACACCAAAATAATTGAACTAGAGGAAAAGCTGTCTGTTTTTGAACGAGAGAAGTGCGATGGTGCAATTTTACGATCCAAATCATTATGGTGCCACGAGAGTGACAAAAATACTAAATATTTCTTGAATCTTGAAAAATCGCGGCAGACTAAAAAGGTAATAACTAATTTAAATGTTGATGGAAAAGGAAATGTTTCAGACGGCAAAGATTTGCTAGAGGCTGTTTTTAATTATTATTCTAATTTGTTTAAAGAAGATAAGATTGACAGTGAAGCTCAGAAAGAAGTATTGAATACAGTTGAATCCGTGTTAACTGATACTGATTCTGAGAGCTGTGAGATTGATTTAACCCTAAAAGAAATAAAATGTGCCTTAGATGGGATGTCCCGAAATAAAAGCCCAGGAAATGACGGGTTAACTGTTGAGTTTTACAGGTATTTTTGGATCGAAATTGGTCCTCTCTTATTACGTGTATATAATACTGTTTTTGAAAAAGGGGAATTAACTCGTGTTATGCGAAGCGGGGTGATTTCACTTATTTACAAGGACAAAGGTGATAAGGCACTGCTGAAAAATTGGAGGCCCATATCCCTTCTTAATGTTGACTATAAGATCATAGCACGGTGTATGTCAAACCGACTTAAACAAGTTATTTCTAAGGTGGTCCATCAGTGTCAAACGTGTTGTATCCCGGGCCGTGACATTGCCGATACCGTGTGCAGTTTAAGGGACGTAATTGATTATGTTGAAAGTGATAATATAGAAGCCTATGTTGTTAAACTTGATCAAGAAAAAGCTTTCGACAGAGTATCACACGAGTATTTACTAAATGTTTTGTCTCGGCTGGGTTTTGGATCAAACTTTGTTAATTGGATAAAAATATTTTATACTGATTTACGAAGTGCTGTCAAGTGCAATGGCCACGTCACGAAGTATTTTTCTGTCAGTAAATCTGTACGACAAGGGTGTCCAATATCGGCTTTATTGTACGTCTTAAGTGTGGAACCTTTAGGAGCTATGATACGTTCTAATTGTGACATTAGAGGAATTTCTATACCTGGGTCCAATGAAAAGAGTTTAACTTTCCAACATGCCGATGACACCACAATAACCGTAACGGACCGTGGTGCGATTAAGCCGATATTGGACACTGTTAAGGTTTATGGTCAGGCTTCAAATGCTAAAATTAATGTTGACAAATGTGAAGTTTTGTGTTTGAATTCATCAATACATGCTAGTAGTATAGAGCAATTACCAGTAGCCAAAGATTCGATATGTTTTTTGGGTGTCCACCTAGGACCGAATAAGACAATCTGTCTCGAGAAAAATTGGACTACTAAAATCAACAAAGTTAAAACAATTGTAAATATTTGGAAGCAGAGGCGACTGACTTTGCAAGGTAGAGTAACTGTTATATCTACATTATTATTATCCAAATTTTGGTATTCCATGATGGTTTTACCGGTACCAGAAAGCTGTGTGACTGATTTGAAAGCTCTTTGTATGGATTTTATATGGTGTTCGAAACCAGCTCTTGTATCGTATGACTGTCTTATCAATAAGATTTGTTTCGGGGGGCTTCAGCTACCTGATATAATTAGTAAGGTTAGAGCCTTTCGGTTAAAATTTTTAGGGAGATTTTTTGACAATTCTTGTACAGCGGTTTGGAAGTCCTTTTTCCGTTATTTTTTGTGTAAGTGGAATGGGCTAGCCTTATCCACCCCCCTGTTTTATATGTCTTGTCAGAAATCATTAATTTCTATATTACCGGATTATTACAAGGAGGTTTTGATAGCTTGGGCTGAACTTTGTCGTGTTGCGCCAGTACAGGTGCAAACAAAACAAACTATTTTGAATCAGCCAGTATTTTTTAACCCAAATATAATGGTAAATGGCAAAACACTTTTTTCAGATATCTTTGTTAAATCTAAGCTCTTTTGTGTAAAGGACTTTTTATATGAAGTAATTCCTGGTTATTTCCCAGATGAGGCAATTGTAGAAATAGTTCTTAGTCACTGTCCAGAGGCAGATTCTAACAGAATAGCTCTACTGTATTCAGTAATTAAGTCTACTATTCCTGAGGAGTGGGTAGTTACTGTCAATAATGCAAATGGTATAAATAATGAGGAAGTAGTCCCATATATTTGGAAGGGCGATAAAGAAGTTGCCATCTCAAAATTATTTACCAAAGATTTTTATTGGTTATTACTGGGAAAAACTGTAAAGGAACCGATTGCATTACAGTATTGGCATTCTTTGTTTCCTAAACTTGAAATTGATTGTAAATATATTTGGAAGTCAATCTTATGTTGTAAGCCTCCGGAGTGTTTACAGTTAGATTATAAAGTAAGCCATAATGTTATTTTTACAATGGCAAAATTGATGAAAATCGGCTACACTGAAACTGATGTGTGCTGTGTGTGCAAAATTGCGATTGAAGATCTGCCACATATGTTTTTGCATTGTTCCGAATTAAAAGTTTTTTTTAATTTTCTTGGTAAACACGTGGAAACTATGTTTTGTAATACATATCCTGATATACTAAATACTGTTGATTTTAATTGTTTATTGCTTTTTGGTTGTAATGAAATCAAATCCAAAGTATGTATGCCTTTTCTAAACTTGATGTTGAGTTGTGCCAGATATGTCATATGGAAAAGACGGAATTTATGTCTACATGAAAATGTATTCTGTGATGTGAAGAAAATGTTTGTGGCTAAATTAAGAGAGCAACTGAGAATAAGTAAATACTACTACCAATCCTTAAAATTGAATGCCCTTTTTTATAACAGGTTTGTTAAATATAACCCATTAGTTAAAATAGATTTGGACGATGAAATTGTGTTTAAACTCTGAAATGTCTTATCTGATATTGTGTAATAGAATGTACGAATGTTATTGATCACTTGTGTCTTATGGCCGGCTTTCATCTGTGATATGTTTCTTTTAACCTAACAGCCAGTGCATAATGTAATTATTGTATCTATCTGTTGAATAAATATATTTCAAAAGAAAAAAAAGAGTGTTGGCCCTGTAAGCCAAAGGTCTCGGGTTCGATTCCCGGTGGAGGCATGTCACATTTTCTTTCTCTGCATTTATAAAAATATATATACATGTAACATGTATGTATTTCTCCTAATATATTCCTATATTTTTTTTCAAATGTATTAAAAAATATATATATATTCTACACAAATACTCCATATACAGAGCTACAAACCTCTATAAACAATTTCTTTTAAAATTCCTCTTTATTATTGCTATGCTAGTTCCTCTATATATTATTTTTAATTTAGTCAAAGTTCTATCACATACACCAAATAAATAACGATTCGTGTACTGTTTAACCGATGCCATCTATTCTATAGAGTGAATGTATGTATTTTTTTAAAATATATATATATATAAATACAGCATCGAAAAACCCGACATTAAATGCATTTTTTTAAAACAATATACTTATATCCAAAACTCTCTGTCATATATATTATATAATACAGTATTACCTCTATATATTACCTCTATATACATATATAT
Organism: Tonicella lineata; assembly: GCA_034781015.1. Lineage (NCBI taxonomy): Eukaryota > Metazoa > Mollusca > Polyplacophora > Chitonida > Mopaliidae > Tonicella > Tonicella lineata. Next base: position 7,688 of record JAVFBY010423264.1, read on the forward strand.
ATATATATTATTTTCAATCTAGTCAAAATCAAAGCCCTACCACATACACCAAATAAATGGAGGGGGTGGTGACAATGTTAAGAGATAGCAGTATAACTAATAGTCGCCGCAGATCTCTGAAGAGCTTTCCTTTTTGTTTTAAAACAATATACATAGCTACAAAACTCTATATATATATACATATCATGTAGTATTACCTATATATATTATTTGTAATCTAGTCATGTTTTTTCTCCATCTGTGGTGGGTGGTGATATAGACAGTCTATACTGACCAATTGTGTTTTAGTTCACACCACACCATTGAGGAGAGCGGACGTATTTTTAAAGACGCACCATGGCTAAACCTAGGGGAAAATGGCAAATAGCCATGATGTCGACAACTCGGGGATCGAAAAAAAAAATGCCCGGCCAAAAAACGGAATCATAAGTAAGGGAGACGTCCCAAGGTACTTAAACCTGTACCTAAAACTCCACCTAAACCTGTACGTAAAATATATAAACGTCCGACGATGTCTACGAGCGGCCGCTTATTGAACAAACCCAAACGACTAGCTCACGAACCCGCCTTTGATTTTTTTGATCGTTTGTTAGGGTACAAATAAAGACCTTTAGCGGCGAGTGTACTGAGCGCGTACTCAATGACCCAACACTGCACTCTATGACCCACCCATGTTAAGACATAGACGTAACGTATTTATGTAGAAATCCATTTCGTTAAATTTGGTGTTTTTTGGATCGTAATTCCGGCCAATGAGCAGGCCAACCGACCAATGAGCAGGTCAGAATTGAGAAAAAAATGGACCAATCCGTGCCCTGAAATTTGCACCAATGAGGTGCATCTGACGTGAAAATTACACCAATCAGACAGCATTCGACATACGCGCTATAACTCTCTCCACCTTCGTTCCAACCGTCCCACCACTGGTGCATAAAAGGCAAGCGCCCAAAGGACAAACCATCAGTCATCAGTCAGATGCCCCAGTACCCAGCCAGCCTACTTACTATTCCTGTCTACTTGACCAGTCTTGCTGCCACAGTCTCTCATCATCACAGTTACCTGTCCAACCTACCATGCCTGCTAAACGGGACAATGACAAAACCACTACAAGCATGAGTGCTAAGAAGAAAAAAGGAAATCCGACCCTACCGAGACCATCCGTTGTACCGGTAGCCCCGACACCTCCGTGATCAGTAGTCGTCAGACCACCGACAGGCCAGGTCAATACAACATCCCGGCAAACAACACACCGGCAGTGACAGCCGGGGCTGCGACAACCACGTGACGCCCTCAACACCACAAGCCATGGGCGAGATCTCACTCAATTACAAGCTCATAGTGACGATGCACGACGGTTTACTCGCCATCAAAGACTTCACCAAATCCGGGGACCATGCTATCCATATCACCGCGGCTGGTTGGGTTCACTTCAAGCTGGCCATGACTGACATCGCTATAGAGCGACTGGTAAACACCGTACACAGCCAAGACACCGAGTAGGACAAATTCCCCAATTACCGACCTGTCCAACCAGACGACTTCCACATCTGTGGAGATGTGCATCTAAGCCAGTCCTACTTCAGCGGCCATTACTTCGTCCATTTCCAATATTGGATGGTATATCGTGATGGCAGTCGCCACTTCCCGTCACACCTGGGGATCACACTCAACGAAGACGCCTACGCCAACATCATCGACGTTACTCTCATGGAAAAGGTGGACGAGTATTTCACTCAATATCCGATCGAGAGTATGTCTCTCCCACCAATCGAACCCCTAGACGCCGACACCATGAAGCAACTACAGGAGGTGTGGATGGTGTGTTATGACTCCATCTTAGCTCCCATACCCAAAGCTATTCGAAAACTGGACTGCCGGACCTGTAGCAACATCCCAGGCGCGCTAGGCCACAACTGCTGTCGTGTGGATATTCCAGGTTTCATTCCCTGCCTTCCCGAAGCCCTAAATCGACTAGATGAAGACCGAGTGACAGTTCGATTATACCAAATGATCTACCCTGAAGCTCAAGACAGCATGACACAATACATAGATACCATGGACCACGCCCTAGATCGTTAGATACAAATAACTTTTTTCCTTTTATTTCATTCCAGTCTTTCAAATTCAATATTGTGACGCGCTCTGTAAATAAAAAAAAAACAATTGAATTTTTTTTGTGTGTGTTGGTTTACTTAATCTTAGCTAGTCTCTTAGTCTGGTAGGGTGCGCAGTAATACACTGGGTCACCGCCATCGTATCAGAACCCCTCGGTCATATCATTCGACTTGATTATTCGTACATCAGCTTGCACCGTAGTACACACCTCGTATGACTGCATCCACCTCATACGATCGGTGGCTTTATAAAGTAACCTCCACCGTGTGTCTGTCATATTGCACCGCGCTATGACTACCTTTACCACACTGATACCATCCAGTTGAACACGCCTCGTGAACTCAGTATAAGATTTCTTCATGACTACCTTTGCCACACTAGCACGGCGCCGTTGGACACGCTTCGTAAACTCCATACAAGATATCGAGCGGTATAAAAGTGTCGTACAGTTCATGTTTAAGGGGGGCCGCCTGAACATCGCCCGTATGCTAGCCCTCACAATGTTCACGGAGGAGGTGTGAGCAAGTCGAAGACCCAGCCCCTATACGTCACTACTACGCAAAAGTGGTGTAACCTACCTTAGCACAACTCACGACGACCCCCTGATTTCTGGTTAGAGAAAAAGCGTTTGATTATGATGTAAATCTCACGACCATTCCTGTCTATAAAAAACAACACCTCGGTCGTGTGTCGCTCATTGTATCGTGCGACTCGCTTACGGTATGACTGCATTCACACCACAGTCACCACCCCGTTGGTCACACCTCGTAGCCTCGGTACAAGATTTGCATGGTTATAAAAGAGTCGTACACAGTATGTTTGACGATGACTTTGTGAATATCGGTCGTCTCCTAGTCCTAAAGCAGTTTACGGAAGACGTATGCTAGCAAGTCGAACACCCAGCCGCTACTCAACACTATTACGAAAGCACGATCATACCCACCTTGGCACACTTCAACCCAAGGCGTCCCCCGTCTCGCACCCTCTTACCGTGTGTCATCGCCGTCGTGTGCTTCTTGACTGCGGGTTGTTTACATCATTACTGTAGTGGGTCATGACGTGCACAGAATGGCACGGCGATAACCGACAACCGATGCAACCACTACAGGTCGCACAGGGCGCGCCATCACTACACCACCGCAGATCACGAAGACGCTCGACACTAAGTTACGGGACTTGTACTACACACCACAGAGCTCAGCCGCGTAGAGCGGTGCGTCGGCTTTATGGAGCGTTGTCCGGGCTCAGGGTATCAAGGCCACGAAACCATAACTCGTGCACTGGTTGGAAGGACAACCGACGTATACCTTACACCGACAAGCCCGACGTCGGTTTCACCGGAATTGGGTCATCGATAGTCAATGGCAGATCAATTTAGTCGATATGCAAAGCCTGGCCACACACAACGGCGGCTATCGCTACCTGCTGACCTGCATTGGTATTTTCTCTAAATACGCCTGGGTTGTAGGCCTACCGATTCAAGCCAAAACTGGACCGCACCTCGTGAAGGCCTTCAACACATCTTCGACACCGGTCGACAACCCTTGTACTTACACAAGGGCGAGGGGACAGAGTTTCTCAACAAGGCCTTTCAACGGTTTCTACGCGAGCGGCAAGTCTTCTTTTTTCACACCTGGAACGAGACGAAGGCGTCGGTGGTCGAGCGCTTCAATCGTACATTTGAAGGACGTGTGTACAAGTATTTCACAGCCACCAACACACGACGCTATATCGATGTCGTGTCGGGCTTAGTTGTAGGCTACAACAACGCGTACCACCGCAGTATTGGTAGAGCCCCGTGCAGTTCACTCCGGTACAGCAAGCGATTGTACGTCGCCGTCTTTACGGGACGCGGCCTGTACTCACCACCACACAAGACCGGTTCCGTGTTGGGGATCTAGTTCGCATTAGTAAAATGAAAGGGCAGTTTGAGAAAGCCTTCCTCCCCAATTTGAGCTCTGAACACTTTTAAGTGCGGGAGCGCCACACCCGACGCCCTGTCGTGCACACACTCGATGATTTAAACGGGGAAGTCTTAGCGAATAGTTTTACGAGGCTGAGTTACAACACATCACCGCCAACCCCGAAGATTACAACCAGGTGGAAAAAATTATCAAGGCGGAGAAACGAAGGCGTCGGGCCCACCATTTGGTCAAGAGGGTCGGGTGGCACGCGACCTTCAATTCGTGGAGTCCAGCCAGTGATTTGAAAAGAATATAAGCAGCTATCACAGAGCACAGACTCACAGTTTCTACCAGCACGCAAGGGATGGTCATCGGTAACACCACCCAGAACATCAACCGCGTGTGGCTCCAGCGCTGTCATAGCAAAGCGACCTGGGCTGTCGTGTGCGATGTTTTACTCATCCTAGGAGGGTGGTCGGTTGCCTTCCGCGTCGATATCGCTCCCCTCATCGTTGAAGTCGCCGTCACGTACACCGCCCGCAACACGACCGCCCACACATTGCACTGAAGAGGCATGGATACAAGCTTCCAACAGCCTTGGTGCCTGGGGCGACTGGGAGTGGGAAATTTGTCTTCACACGCACCTTGATACAACATGCGGCCACACTCATTTATCCTACACCACAGCGAATAGTGTGGTGTTATGGGAAATGACAACCCCTGTACGACACCATGCCTACGGTCGAATTACACGAAGTGTTCCCAGACTTACACATGTTCGACTCCACCTTAGTGGTGGTGGATGATCTCATGGCAGAAGCCGACGACCGCCTCACAGCCTTGTTTACCAAAGGCTGTCACCACCGAAACGTGAGCGTCATGTACCTTGTACAAAATTTATTCCATCCAGGGAAAGGTCACCTGACCATCTCGTTGAACGCGCAAAACCTATTTCTATTTTAAAATCCCAGAGACGCCTCGCAAATCAACAACATTGCGAAACAAATGTACCCAGGATAGACCAAGTTTGTACGAGGAACCTTTAAGGATGTGTGAGTGTGCTAAAAATACTTAAAAAGGCAATGTTCCCCTCACACAACGTCAGATGGCTGCTTTGTAACCGTATAAAGCGCAACTCCGAGTCCTCGCCGACAAATCCATCAGTCGCAAACGGAAGCGAGCCGTCGTGCAACGTGTATTTTTTTACTCAGTGTGCTAGCGGCCCCACTCATCGGACTCATTGGATCGCTCTTCACTTGAAAACGTACCTAACATGACCTCCATCAAAAAGATGGCGTTGGTAGAGCCCCGGTTTTTGGAAGCCCTACAACGCGCAGCCGCCACACACACCACACACCCCTCAGCACGGTATCCTAGCAACAGTCAGGCGAATGCTTTGCAGACGTTGGATCAGGAGATGGAAGCCCTATTACGACGGTCAGACTTGTCCGATATAAAGAAACTACACCACTACCATCAGACGTTACAGCGGTATTTGAACTACCAAACCCAATTACAAGGCCGTTCCAGTGGGAGCTCCAGTGGTAGCACCAGTGGGCGTTCCACTCCCCACAATGGAGTCCCCAGTCGAGTCCACCACCCTGCAGACCTCAAAGCTGGAGACAACCGAAGCATCGCCGCACACACCACCAACACCCCAGTCGATCACGACGACACCCTAGTCGTCCCCGCGGCAGGCCCCGCGTCCACCCTCGCGCCGGCCCGTACCCCGCCTGCGCGCGTTCTGCCGTCCCGCACCCCGCCCCGCCGGCGAGCGTTCCGCCGGCCCGCGTCACAATGACGCCCTAAGGGCGTAAAGAAGCCGCTGGCCGCAAAGCTGCAGATACACGACGCAAACCTCGCACCACTGGCCAGTAATTACACAGCACACCCCGAAGTTTCCGTTGGAGTCTCTATTAAAAGACCGTGCTCGTGCCGTGTGGGGTCAGTGCATCGATGGTGGCCTGAGTAGTCGTTCTCAGTATGTTTAACATCATACTAGCGCACGACCGATCACGGGAACAGGAAGAGTATCACGTTCCAGTTAGACACCACCCGACAGGCATTCCAGATCACGTTTAGAAAAAAACTGTAAGCCTCGTTTAGTCTTCGCTTACAAAAATTACTCGGGCTCGATTTTGACACGATTTATGTCACGGCCAGTAAGCAACCCTTAGAAGGACTGCCCGGTATAAAACGGGATGCGATGGAGAGTGGGTTTCACGCCTTAAACATGTACTGCGACGTCGTCGAACCCCGTTTAGTGGGCGACACGCTTGCGCCCCTGTTACGGACCGTGAGTACCGATGCGCGTAACAACGTGGTGCAAGTCAAGAGTTTCAACATATCCAATACCTCCCAGTGCAGAAGAAAGAATTCTCCACCGTATAAATCGATATAAGGGACGATTATGGGCACCCGGTCCCATTATGTCGTGGAAAGGTGACCGCAACACTACACTTTCGACGGAGACGTGCTGCCCATTTCACATAAGGATGAGTGCCCGACAACAAGCCTACAACAGTTATTATAGCCGTCTTTTAGCAGACAAACCGGTTGAAGTGGTCTGAACGTGTTTCAT
>JAVFBY010423486.1:0-14280 GCA_034781015.1 Tonicella lineata
CCCCCCCCACCCACCCCCCCCACCCCCACCCCCTGCCGCTGTTTACAAAAAAAAAAGATTTTGCCTTATGAAATAGAGCCATTTTAGAGCACTTGATACAGTTCCGTATGCGGCAAATTTTGATCGCACCATGTAGCAATCGGTGCGTTTCCGTATGCGGAACGCAAGAGGTACAATGTAGCGTCTTGACTGGACCACTCATATGTACCTCCGTCTATGTTCATAAAACATAGTTAAACCTAATATCTGTCACTAAAAATCTGTCACTAAATTATAACTAACCCTAAGTCCGAACCCCATACAAGATAAAAAAATATATGTTTCTTTAAAAACAAGCAAAATCGTTGATTGAGTGGTCCAGAGGAGATTTTTGCAGGATGGACCAATAATGAATATGCATGCGGAAACGGACACCTGGAACACTCTGTGCAGAAAAATAACTTCTCTGCAGGAGAATACCTAGACAAATAAACTTGTCTACTTTAACCTTCATGGACAACCTAGACAAGCATAACGCTCTATCAAATCAACTGTATACTAAGTAAATATTTACTCGCACATTCGGAGACGCTAATGTTGCGCCATCGCTGGAATTTTGTTGATGGCTTCATTCACTTCCTTGGAAGCTAGCTATAAACCACAAACCCGACCGGTTTTGCTGTTTACGGGTTCAAATCCATAACAGAGTTTTTAAAACGACTTATATTCCCAGGCGCCTTGTTGAATGAGGACAAAAACGTGTCTGTTATGGCGTGTTCACATCATTAAACACAACAGCTGGGAATAGGTCACGACGATGAAAGCGGTTTTAAAAAATCGGTTATGGATTTGAACCCGTTAACTAGTCGGGTTTGTGGTTTATAGCTTCCAAGGAAGTGAATGAAGCCATCAATAAAATTCTCGTGATGGCTCAACATTAGCATTACATTACATTACATTGATAGAGCGTTATGCTTGTCTACAAGGCTGTCCATGCAGGCTTAAGCTATATATAGCTCAGTGGTTAATAATAAGCCAGATTGACGCTATGCATTGTGGGCTGCTTTGGAGGAAAAAACCCTTATCACGTGATCTGGCAGCATACAAGCCCATGTTAAAAACAGTAAAAGTGTAGTAAATTAAAACGTGAGAAAGTCAACCAAATTTGAGATTTTTTGCGTAAAAAATGATTGAAACATTCGCCTAACATAAAGGAAGAGCTCATGCATTATTTTTTTTACTGCTAAGAGAAAAACAAATCGTAGTTTTTGACACACGAAGAAGGCGAAGGTTTAAGCATTTGTAGGCCTATTGCCAGTATATAGGCCTACCACGCATCAGATACATGTACACACATGCCAATCTTTCACCCAGTAATTTCAGTTAAAGCTGTCTCACTATATATACAACCTGAGATAACTCAAAAATTTTAATGAATTATAATTTTACATTTTTTCTATGATATGAATATAAGTATCGATGAAAGAACCAAAGTGAGGTTAATTTTACTCAACCCTGTATACCGCGTTAGACAGTTAGACTCACGGTTCGGTCATGTATATATAGCCGGGCCTATAGACTCGATCGATTGTCAAAATCAACCTTAAAATTAAAATTTATATCACTATAATAACATATCTTCTGTTAATAATTTGTCATACACTTTGTTAACCCATCTTTGTTGGCCATGCAGATTTTTTTTTTTGAAAAGGCGTACCGATATGTGTACTGAAATGATATTTCAACTATAGCTTTAATCCAGGGAAGCTCTTTTGTTTTTCTCCGTTTGACCCAGATGTGACATGCACACTAGACACTCTAGTATCTGGCTTATTCTGATTGGATAATATGGAAGCCATGGACCCAAAGGCCTGACAAATTTCCTGCTGGGACTTTAATAGATCTGTGCAGGCTCCAACATAACTGGGTGACCCAACCTAAAACCACTAAAAAATCATTCTTAAGTGAGTCTAAAGTACATGCCTTGTAAGCAAAATCCATATGCAGTCGATCTTCAATATTTTCTATTGAAGAGCGACTGCATATGGACTTTGCTTTACAAGGTCTGTGGTCTAATTGATAAATGGTGAGTATTATGCATTATACGACCATCTACTAGCTCATTAATCAGCTCTGGTGCATTATTTCTTGTTTTTGGCATCAGGGCTGATACAACTTGTAAGTATTAAAGTTAGAGACAAATACACAGGTTAACAGTTCTAAGAATAAGCCTAGTTTTAATAGCCTAGTCCTACTTCCATTTGGAACATATTAAGACACACCCACCATGTTTAGTACTGAAATATGTGGCAAAGGGACGCAAGTTTTTAAACTTCTAGTGGTAATGATTATATTCTGGATTCAACTTTGAGGTTATTCTCTATAGCAGATGCCTATCAGGTGTAAAATGACATGATTTATCACATAATTCCATCAAAAACAGCCATCTTGAATCGCCTCCGAGGACATTTTTTTGTAGTGTTTAATGCTGGCTCAGACTGGCTGTCACAATTCCCATCACTGATCATCTTCAGTCCTCTTGTACAAATGTTTGCACAAACCTTCCCCGCTTGAGAAGCCTGGCTTCAGACCCTGCCACATCCCTCATTACAGTAGGCCCTACAGTCACTGTCAAGAAGTAAAGTTAAATATCTAGTTAGATACGATGTGGTGATTCTAACATGTACATGTACATCTTAATACTTAATATAGTATTCATACATTCCGTTCGCAAGTGACCTTTCTTTGAGCTAGACCCCCTTGACCATACATTTGAATATCGTCAGCCTGCTACGATAATTGCCTAACTCATTTTTCATCATTTTGAGAAAAACACAAAAAAGTGAGTGTCAATTTCCTTTACTCATATTGTAGCAGGCTGACGATATAATGGCAAACTGTAAACGGGTGTATTATTTTATGCAGTGTATAGAAAAAAAATCAATGTAAATTCGGTCATAATTTCACATGTGCAATGTAAAAAAAATGAAATGAAAATTTATGCTTAAATTATTGGTCCAAGCGAAACAGATTGGCCCTTATTATTGGGCGTGTTTGTCTGTCTGTTAATCCAAGTGAAACAGATTGACCCTAATTATTGGTGGTGTTTGTCTGTCTCTCTATGTGTCTGTCCAGGCTTTTTCTACCTTTTAACATTGTCCGATTTTGACAAAACTTGCACAGAAGTTCTGTATAGTGACCTAGTTGTGCCGCAAAGCTTTTGGTTGCCGCGGCAACAATTGCTGCTATATGGAAACCCCAAAACCTTGAAAATTACACCTTTCGCGCCAAACCTATCTTCTACAATTTTAGAGTAATGACTATGAAACTTCAGATATATGTTCTACTCTATATCCTTTACAAAAGTTATTGACCAAATTTTCGAATTCTCTATAGTTTCTTCTTGGCAACCCTTTGAAAGTACATGTTGGGAACAAGGAGGTGAAATTCAAGTCGATCTAGCAGCTAAACCACTCAACCAAATAAATTGATACTTAGCATATACATAGAGGCCATTTAGTACTACAACTTTTGTATCTGCGCCTTTCGAGTCAAAGGTCAATTTCAAGGTCAAATTACTGATTTTGTGGTAAAATGTACATGTCTCGTGCTAAATGTATCTTCTCTTACAATTTTCAACTAATTCTATTTAAACTTCAAATATATCTTCTACTTAATGCCCTACATGTACACAAAAGTTATCAACAGAATTTTGAAATTCGTTGTATTTTCTTCATGGCAACATTTTGAAATTACATGTTTTGAATAAGACTTTGAAATTAAAATAAGTCTAGCACCTACACCGCTCAAGCAATTTGAATTATATTTTGCATATGTATAGAGGTCAATTAGTACTTCACCTTTTGTCTGGGATTGGGGGTTGGAGGTGATGGGGGATCGCTTGGACCATCATCACCTACCGGCTTGTGCAAATAAGCTGTGTCAGTTTTTGTCTCCAAGTCCAACCACTTTAGTGGTATTAAGGTAATTAGAAATGCTATCATTCTGTCTTTCCATCCATCCCTCCCACCAATACTACATGTATGGTGTGAACATGTTAACATTAAAACAAAATGACAGATTGACTTCAAATCTTGGCTATATGTTAATTTGGGGAAGTTAGCCTTTCCACTGTCAAGTTTTTATTACTCTGTTTGCAGACTTGAAGCTAAGAGCTGTCCAAAAGTGGTAGTTGCAGATATTGATGTAAGCCTGTATCTCCCAAAACAGACAGTTCAGTTGTTTGAGGTAAGGGTTATGATACTACACGTACACTGAATGTGCATGATTTGCATCTTTCAGCCTACCTGACAGACGCCTACATGTATGATACAATGTGACTGGTTGGCTTGCAGTCACATATGTCTTTTGAATAACAGGATGTTTTTACTGTGATATTCATCTGTTTTCTGCATATATGATTTGTTGTGTTACATTGTAAATGCTGCATACAAATAAAATGTTCCTCTGAGGTTAGAGTCAGGCTACGTGCATACAAATAAAATGTTCCTCTGAGGTTAGAGTCAGGCACGTAGCTAGAATGAAACTTTTGGGGGGGCTAATACAAATAAGGGGGTGCAATACAAAACGAAAAAAATATGTGTAGTTTAGGTATAGCGTAATACAGCCAATCACAAGCATTTCTTTGTTTACAATATTTTAACTAGATCTAGCCAATAACCAATACAAATAAATTTATTACGTTTTATACAAAATATCCTCTTACAAAATACAATGTTTGAGTTAGGGTTTATAGACGACTCAGCAGCAATGGCTATATCGCATCTTTTACAACCTAAAACAAAATACATATCTAACCATAAGGGTGTACATTAGCACTAGATCTCGCGTGATTCTTGTCTATCCCTTTGATACAATGTTCCCACACCGACGCGGACGACAACATACAAAACATCAAAATTAAAAAGCAATATCAGTCCTTGGGCACCAGAGCTCGAAAAAATGCTAAATTGATCGGGAACCTCTGCCGGTATGGTTTAGTGTGATCCCCAATTACATTTCACATGTATTGCTTAAGTGGCGTATTGGACGTACATATGCAAATTACGAACAGATTATTTTCCACAAAACGACATTTTATCAGGCCCATATGTATCTAAAAGTGTGTGATGAAACCCACATACGATTCTTTTTGCTCAATGGGGGACGTCTTGTTCTAGCTAGAAACGAGCCTGTGAACCCCAAACACAGAGACACCGAAGTGTTTTGTTTAACTTAAGAGAGCTCACAGCCACGGTTCAGACTATAGACATAGAAGGCTTACTTTAGTGCAGGGCTTCATTTTGTTACTGAAGCAATAAAACTTATTTGGAAAAAAACAAAAACAGATTTTCATGGATTGTTTCTTATTACGCGAAGTGAATATCATGTTTACTTTAATATGATATTTCAATAATGATCAATTACCACGAAAACAGCATCTTTTTAATAACTTTGATTTTTAGTCAAGATCAATCATGAGTATGACATGTGCGTGAGTTACGTCCCCTTTCTGGGCATCTATCAAAGCTGTTCACTTTTTATTTTTATAGGAATTGCGGAGCAACATAATTACGGTACATGTAAGTCAAAACTAGGCCTACACAGAGCCGCGTGCTGACGGCAAAGTTAGCTCTGTCCGACTGGCCGCTTTGACACGCCGTCACACATCTGCTCGGGTCAAGTTTGTTCTTCGTTCCTGTCCATGTTTTTGTCACCCGTTGAGATTAAGTCAAGGCCTATCAAAGGCATTTTGATGACAGATTGGGTAGATTTTGAGTTCGAAATGTGAGTGCGATGGTATTCACTCGAAAATTGTGACAAAATAACAGCTTATGTGATAGTTTTTTTTTCAAGCTCTTCAAAATTTTGTTCGCTATATCACCACACATTATATGCCATGTGGATAAAAAGAAACAAGTCTTACTCGGCTTTTACACTGGAACCTCCTTTCAAACTGATACATCCACAAAAAGTTAATTACCTGTAAATTATTGTTGATTCTTTTCTTGTGGCATGTTCCAGTTGATTTATCACACCACCCTTTACAGTCAAAGAAATCACAATTTTGATGAAGGAGACATTTCTCTTGGGCCATAATTTCCTTCTCCATTTGGTTGTCAAAGAAGAACATGTCAACATCAATTGTGTAAAGCTGATTTGTTGAGGACAACACCCCAAAATTCTCCAGTTTTACATCGCACATGTGCAATGAATGTGGCTTCCAGTCATCCATTTCTTGAACCATATCTAACATTTGCAAGGCCACATTTATACATTTTAACACAGGAGCCTCCCCTGATTGCTTTAATTCATCTTCAAGATATGGACCAGACTTGATATATTCCATGCCGTAAAATTTACCACATGTTCCATAAATCTTTGGAATAAATTTCCAATCTTGGTTTATTTTCATAAAAACATATTCTGACTGTTGCACTACACTCCATATTGAATCCATTAGAGCTGATTTTGTTTGACGCTGGGACAGGGACTTTGCCAAGTTTGTTTCTTGTAATCTGTTTTTTTCAATTTGAAAAGATGTAATTTCACTCAAAATATTTTCTTTAGTAAAATTCTTTGCCAATTTTTTTTCTTCTTTTTTATCAAAGAAGTTTTTCTGTAAATTATTTTTATGAGTTCTGCTATTTTGATTTTCTTCAAATTGAAGAACATTGGGATTTTGACGAAATACTTTACGATGTGCATTAGCAATTAATGAAGATAATTCGTGGAACACAAGATCTTTGAACACGTCAATAGTAGGATAAATAGTGCTTCCAAGAACAAATGACAATGTTTTCCATTCTGGAGTTTCCTCATTTTGGGTTTTCAAAATAAAATTATTACTTCCATAGTTCATTTCTAAAATCACTTTGCCATGTCGATAATTCAGACATTTCACAAATTTAATCTTCTTGGTGTTACATAAATCTTGACAAAGGTCTCCTGTTATTAAACCTTGATTATAGGCAGAACACTGAAAGAAAAACAAGCACAAAGTTACCATACTGCATAATCTGTATTTCATAATATTTCAAAGCATTTAAAAGCAGAACTCTTCTAATTTCATGACTGTACAGGGAAGAATGCACAGTTGAATTGGTAAAGCTCATGAGTTGGTATACATAAATACTCAGAGGTTGATATAGTAGCCTACTCTATTTGATGAGGAAACCTACAAACCCCACTATGGCAGCTTATTTTTATGTTTATATATACTGTACATGAACTATACATTATTCTTAAATGGCATTTAAGAGCTGATAGATAATAAAAGGCTTGTATTTATGGTTACACAAGAGCTTGACAACGGTGTAAGGATATAAACCGAAACGTTGTATTGGAATACCTACCTGTAAGGAGTTGTAACCATAAATACAAGCCTATTATTATGAACTATACAGATTGTAAAAATATTCAATGCACTGTCGGAATGGGGCCTACATTTCCCATCTGGCCAGTATGCTGCATTGCACAGCAACAAAATTATATTTCATCTCTTAATACATATCTTACCAAATCCTGGAGATATAGCCTTGATTCCCGATCTGAGCACATTCTTGATGATTTGTACAGACTGAGTCCCTCTATTATGAATAACACTAGACAGCAACAACATACCATGAGAACACATCTTTTCAGTTTTCTTCGTAATAGAAAACCACAGCATCTTCCGGGGATACAATTGTTCTTAAATAGATCAAAAAACATCTTTGTTTGGATCTGAAGATAAAAAAAATATTTTCCCTTGTGCTTTAAATAGTGCTGAAGCAAATATATGTGAAACTGGTATTAGAAGAGACATAAAGAAGGCAAATCTATAGGTCTAATGGATTGTTTATTTGATTGAAGTTTTATGCTGCATGTCATTGGGCCATTGGCTTCCTGATTCAACCACCCACTAGCCCAATAGAGCTACATGTAACTACATGTAGGAGAGAACATTATAAGGTGATACACTGAACATCTGTCACTCCTTTTCATTATGTAAATAGAGAGAAAAATTATATAAAATACAGGTAATACTGTAGATGCCTTTACTTTCGCGGATTTACCTTAAATTCATTTCGCGGGGTTGTTATTTTCGCTGATTTAGATATTTATGGATGATAATGAAATAACAACATCTGGTAAATGATCTGTTATTTAAACAAATTACTAGTAAACATGGTAATTGACAAATTAAGACAAAATAACATTTTGCCGGTAGGTGTTCCATCAACACATAAGCGTTGGTAATCCACAGAGTGAGCAGTATTCACAGCATGCATGAATAATTAAACTCAGCACAGTTTGACTATCATCATGGCAATTTAAGAGAATTGTGAAGAATTAAAACAAAGCCATTTAATCCTGTAAACACTAGTCTTGTACATGTATTATGCCATTTACTAGTAAATACTTGTCTATCACTATGAACTCCCTTGCCTAGGGGGTTAAAACAACCAAAGCTTGGACTACACACTGGGTAAAATTCCATTATATTGGTGACTCGACAGGTAGCTTATGAAAGCCCATGAAGAAATTGCTAAGAAACCTGACATTGTCAAACTAGGATTGAATCAGATTTAAAAGAAATCATTTATTGTTTAGTATCTATATTTTCTGTTTATTCAATGATCGTGCAAAATCAAAACATTATACGAGTACTTTATTACGCTATTGTGACAAACCACCAATTGCCGTTTTCTTACTATTATAACGACCTTTATTAATGGTTTTGTTTGCTGGTCGAAACTTTCGCGGATTAATGATTTCCGCGAAAATTGCAAAAGTGAATACCCCGTGAATAAATTACATTTACAGTATAGGCTAAACTAATAAGCAAATAATAGAAATTATAATGGACAACAATCCATATAAAATTTAGCCTGAGTTCAGTGTATAGGTTAGTTCCACATTTGCTCTGACAAGAACTGCTCCACAAACTGCTTTGAATTGGACAATTGCTATCATGATAATGACAGCTTTTTGGCTTCTCCCATTAGAGTCCATGACAATTGTATTGATGAAGATGGTTCTGTGATATTTGCTTATTATATGTTTGTATAATCAAGGACTTATCAGTTGTCTTGTCAGAACAATTGAGCAGAGCAATGGTGAACTGGTATGATCCCAAGGAAGATAATTTGACCTTAAAGCGAGTTTTATGATGCAAAAGGAATTTGAATGTTTTGATAAAACAGACTTCAATGGCCAAATAGTGCTGAAGCAGAACTTGACTAACGGTGCTAACGCCCATCAGAAGTTCCATAGCTCTTGGGCTATAGCCTACAGAATATAATAGTAACATATGGGTCCCATAGCTATATGAAGACTAGTAAGGGCAAAAATTACACAGCCTAACTGAACATTATTATTATCTCTACTCTTAACCCTTTGAACCCTGGCCTGGTATTACATAAGCGACCCCCTGACCCCGCCAGCCAAGGTCTATGCTAGGGCTTCGTTGATTGGACCGTTTGTTGCTAGGTGCAATGTAAACAAAAACGGAAGTACACGTGAGGCCGGTATACCGGCTCGTCAGGTAAGAGATACACATAAATGTAAGCCGGAAAACCGGCTCGTCGGGTTCAAAGGGTTAAAAGGACTTGTTAATATAAAATAACGCCGTGACAGAAGAAACTCTTATGGGCAGCCCCAAACAAACTAAGATTAACCAACATATCTTAGAAATAACAAACATAACTCAGAATTAATAAACCTATCTCAGAATTAAAGAAGCTATCTTAGAATTAACGAACTTATCTTAGAATTAACAAACCTATCTCAGAATTAACAAAACTATCTCAGAATTAATGAACCTATCTTACAAACTGTGTGAGGATCTTAAAATTAAGGAACTACATTCTGTTTTACTTAGGCTAAAATAGATATGGTTAAAAATGTTCTTATGATGAGTAATCATTCTTAAAGATTTTTTTTTTTGCACAAACACGAAGAACTTCTTACTTGACTGCCACTGAGACTAAGGTGTAGGCCTACGTCTACATGCACAAGGTAGAAAGGTTCCAAAATACAAAATAATTAAATTTATAATAAAGTACTGTAGAGTGAAGACTGTAGACATCTATAGCCATGAAAAGTATGCACTGTACTTTATAGGCGAAAAAAAAAATAGCAGATTTATCCATTTTAACATTTTTGTTCAACATAGAGATATGTCTAAGATATGTTCCATATCAGAGATTATTAAATAGTAAATATAAATCTTTTAATTTCGAATCTGTTGTCCTTACAACTAAATAAACAAGGCATCTCAAGAGATACAAATCCCCTCACAGTATGGCATTTTCAACCTACCTACATGTACTTTGTTTGTGTAAAAGGCTACATGTTTGACCCTGAAATAAGCATGTGGGTGAAGCTACATGTAGAGTGATGACAAACTTTTTCAAAAAATAGCCAAAATGACCATGACCCTACAACCCTGAAATTCGAAATTGTCCAAGAGATTTACTCAATAAGCATGTGTGTGACAAAAATACTTCCATAAATAAAGCTGCTAGAATGATGACAAACTTTTTATAAAAATAGTTCAAATGACCTTGACGACCCTGAAATTCAAGCTTGTTCAAGAGACTTACTCAGTCAATAAGCATATGTTTGAAGTTTCAAAAACATTCATCCATGAATAAACCCGCTAGAGTGATGACAAACTCACCATTACATACGTACACACATAAATACGTATGTAGGTACTTACACAAAGCCCGAATCCTATAGGCCCTATCCCTCTCTTCACTCTGTTGGGAGGGGATAATAAAAGAGTCAACACAGGTGGCATGACGTGACATTCTCACACTATTTGATATGTAATATAAGAGGCGGCGTGACAGTCGTCTGTGTGCCATGTACTGCAAAGTAATTAATATTCTATATTTTCACCGAGCTACACTTCTGTCGCGTCATGTCCCGTGTAAATAGATTAATAGAATTAGCCTTAAAGATGCATGCTCGTCCAAAATCACTTTGATCAACAAATTCAGATAGCTGGGAGTTTACTTAACTCTCTACACGCTACTATATATTAAGTAGCAATAAGCCTCCTACTAAATTTTAAGTATGGCATAAAACAGTAAAACCCCACTAACTTATTTTGCCAGCAGTAACATTTTGAAGGCTGAAAGCAAAATGCAGTCAATGAGAAATGCACCAGCAAGTAATTATACTAAATAGTTAAACGTTTATACTCGGTCCCAGCGTGGTGAGGGTTAAGGTTGTTGTGTGGTATTTAATATAATTTAATGTGGTATTTAATTGTCTGGAGGCTAAACTTCTAAAAAATATCAGAAACTGTCACAAATAATTTTCAGTTTTTGTGTGTAAAATGTGGTTTTGTGTTTTAAACAAAATTTCTTCCCATTATTTCTACCATGTGATGTACATGTGCATTGTGTTAATGCCTTTATTAATCGGTGGATGGTGTGTGCTTGTTTATTTGGAGCTGCACGGGGACTAAGTTGGCTGTGCGTTGAACTACGCAACCTCTTATAATGTACTTCACAGGTTTGAATTTAAACTATCCACCCTCGGTTTATGAGGGAAGCTCTCTGGTCGACTGCAAAGATCACAGGCTTTACAAGGTGTCTTCTTGGTTTTCAAGTGACCTTTGTAAAGCCCCTATAGCGGATTATTGGCGGGAGCTTCCTGATGCCCTGGAGCTCTCACAGCTAAGGGGCACCAGGAAGTCTATTTGTTGTGATTTCCTGTTTTTGTATTGTCTTTGGTATTCCCGGAGAAGCCAAGGGGGTTTCCCCCACTCATTTAACTGGCACTCATGTACAGTAAGTGAAATACCACTGAGCACGACATTAAACAACAAGCAATCAATCAATCAAACAAAGTCCTTCTATAATTGAAATATGATGCTAATCTGCAATTCAATAATAAAAAAAAATGTGTGTTTTAGGTTGCTAAACAATGGTATGATTATGAGAGGGGAACTTTCAATTTTGTAAAACGCTTGAAAGAACAAGACTCCAAGATTACCTTCACTCATCAGAGAGATTTTGATGAAAATGGCCTGGTACATTGGGTGGGGACAAATTCAAAGTAAGTGTATACAATTATCTTTGTGACTTTAATCCGTTTTCTAATGAGGGTTTCCTGATTCCCTCTCAGAGGCGGAGGGCATCAGAAAGTACTGTGGTGTTGTGTGTTTTTTTTTGTCCTGCTTTTATCTTGTCTTGCCCTTAATGTTTCCAGTGACAAAACGGGATGTGTTTTCTCTACACATTGGGCTGGGACAAGTCATATACAGTACAGCCCACATCAAAAAGCAAATTAGCGCGCGAGGTAGTGTGTCATTCTGTTGCTCTAGTGCGCTTTAATGCGCAACTTGAATGGTAGACTGTCTGTTAAGTGTGGGCTGTAGCTCACTCAAGCGCACTAGGGCTTGCTTTTTGATGAGGGCTGTACTGTAGGTGAAATACCCCAATCAAACAAACTAGAACTCAATATGAATAAAATCTTCTTTATTAGAATATGTTTGAATATTGAAAAGTTAACTAGTCTATTTCCAGCATCAGTCAAGACAAATATTTTGTTAATTTTAGCGATGAAGCTCTGCAGTGAAGAGGCTAAGTTGAGAATTTTTATTAAATGTGTAAAAAGTTGTTTCAGAAAAAATAACTTAAAAAAAAGTTTGTTTTTCTGACATTGTTATGTTTTTGGTTTGGCATTTTCAGGAATGCTTATGAGTGGGTGAACCCCGCCCAGTATGGCCTCGTTGTGGTAACATCCTCCGAGGGCAGAAACTTGCCCTATGGCCGTCTGGAAGACATACTCAGTAGAGAGGCCTCGGCTCTTAACTGTCATACCAATGATGATAAGTAAGTTCAGTCTGGTTTTCGTTCTTATTATAACAGAATAACGGCAATGCAAAATTGTCATATTACTGAAATACGCTTGACAATGATGATAAAAAAATAAACAATTAAATAATTCATCCATCAGCTTGTATCATGTCATCTGGTTTTCATTTTTATTACATCAAAAAAATAAAATTAACAAAAATGGCAATTGCAAAGTTAATTAAATTAATTAAAATTTAAATTAATTAATTCATCCCTATGCTTGACCTGGTAGAGATCTCTTTCTCCTTTATGTTAAATTATTTTTTATCGTTGGTACCAGTACCAAAAAACAGTAACGACTAACAGGAAGCCATTTGTTGTGGCCTCATGTTTTGCACCCTGTGATTGCCCTGTGTTGTTATTGTTTGCTGCCAATTCATAGAGGCTGGTCTCCTTCACCCGTTAATTTAGCTTTGACACCATCATATTAGTGAAATAACCTTAAGTATGACAAAAACCTGTCTCAATAGCTATTTATCTCATTTTGTTGTGCATTAGAAATAAATAAACTATATAAGCCATGAACTTCATGTATTTTTTCTATCTTTTCAGAAATGCTTGGTTTGCCATTGACTTAGGCTTGTGGTTAATCCCCACAAGTTATACACTTAGACATGCCAGAGGTTATGGAAGGTATGACACTTGTTCCTCAAAGAAATAGTATATTCTCTTTGTTAGGCATTGCTGGTCAGATTTCTAACATCCCTATGTGGTAGAGCTGCCAGTGGCTTGCTGTAATATGGTTGATTTCCTTTGGGCTTTGTCCATTTTCCCCAACCATCATTAGTGGTGCTGTCATTATAAGTGAAATAACTATGGTTTGATAAACAAACTGACAAAAATTCAATTCATTCTGTTATTTGTTTGAGATAATTTTTGTTATACACATGTACCTCACTGTCAACAAAAAGTAATAAACCATACAAAATTACGCTAGATTATTTTGAATTATTAAAAACCAGAATTGCTTGAAGATTTACATAAGATAAAAATAAGTTATTTTGTAAAGAATCTGAATAAGTTGAGATTAATATATTATTATTTTTGTATATTATTATGTAGCCGAAAGAAGCATAGCGATGACTTTGTTGTTCTGTCCCCTACACAGTTAGCACATACATGTACGTTTCATTGAGCATTGTATTATTCTATGTCCTTGTAGGTCAGCATTAAGGAATTGGCTGTTTCAAGTGTCTAAGGATGGTCAGAACTGGGTCACACTCTTAAACCATCAAGATGATTGCTCCCTTAATGAACCAGGGTAAGTGGTAACGTTTTAGTTAAGGACAATCTGTTGTTAGCAGGTACTTTCTGTGTCTTGGTACTCTGGGGCCGGTTGTTTGAAATCCATACATTTTTATTAATGCAGAGAAAGAAAATGTGACAAGCGCTAATAGCAGATTAAATCACTAATCTAGGATTAGAGATAGGCCTTCAACAT
>JAVFBY010423597.1:0-14278 GCA_034781015.1 Tonicella lineata
GAAGTTAAAATCCCATTAACCGCTAAACGAGATAGTAGCTTAAACTATATAAGCACACAATTTATCAATAAATTGCCATTTCGTTACCTACAGTATATAATGCAATGTTTCCCGTCGCTGTAATTCGTCGCAAAGTAATCTAGGCGGACAAAGGCCTTTGACTCTAACAGCGTTAGTTGCCCAGCCATCGTAAACTACAACAGCAACAACACAAAGTAACTTCCAACAAATTTCTCGTTTCATGATGTCTTTCAAAACAATTTCTTAAAAAATCTATGGGATTGATGTATAAGTGATATTTGCTTCTCAGAGAAGGTGGAAATTTACACTTCATTTCCTTTCCGAAGACACACTTTAGATAAGAGTTTTTTAAAAGTATTTAAAGGGTTGGACTTTTGCCGACCCAGTCTTTATTTTGAGGGGAACCCCTCAAAATGCAAACTTTTACTTTAATTTTATTGAAAAATATGAAATCAAAACTTTCAGTTTATGTCAAAAAATGGAACGTCCATAACTTTTATATCTGGTAAAAATACAGATACTCGCCGATTTCCCATTAATAAATAGTTTTAGCCCATTAAGGGTTTAGTGTGTCTTTAACATTTCAGGTGTAGAAGCGTATAGGGTTAACCGTATAGAAACGTTTTTGTGCTATGTGTATAAGTTACTAAATTGATGTAAATTGACTGTAGTTTTTTTTACCTGTGATGGTGAACGGGGTCTAGAACTGACTTACTCACATGTTGGCATTTTTGTTGCTGTTCTTGTTGTTGATGATGTTACATTAGCTAAACGAATTATTTCTCTGTGGAAAATACAAGAACTGTTCTGAAAAGTTGGCAGTATATACCTGATGGAAATACGCAAGTCATACGCTGTTAAATTTCTGTAAACGTTTACTGAAAAAGGTGCAGCTAAGCTGCAATAGTATGTATTGAGCATTCGGGCCATGTTTAAGAGATAGCGCCCCCGCACCATATTATATGTTACATCGTTTTTCCCTTATCTCTACAACCTGGGGTTATTACATATAACGCATGATACCCGAAATGCTCAATATATACTACTAAAGCCCAGCTGCATCTTTTTCAGTAAACGTTTACAGACAATTTTAACAGTAGGTCCTATAACAGAATCTGAATCTCTTATTTACCGTGGTTTTTAAAAAAAAAAGTGCATATATAAATGCACATTCCACAAATGTAAAGGCTTTGAGGCATGTATAATGTATTAATATTAATTAATAATACATGCCTAAAAGACAGCAGCCACAGGATTAGCATTTGTTGTAGGCCACGGGGAATATCTCGCAGTGCGAACTTGTTTAAATCCTATCGACCAAAGACTTTAATTGAACATCGGATTTCCTCCTAGTGCCGCATGTGTCCGTTTCCATCAAAGATACAGGCTCAGTAAAACTCCAGCTGGTGCTAAACCGTTTTTTATATTGAATAGATGGTCCTGGCTTTAATAACCCAAAGGTCAGTTGACAAGTTACCCCTTTATATACTCAAATATGCCGATAAATCAGTCACGTGGCTGTACTATTGTCCTGTATCTCAGTGTTACAGATTCGGTGACCTGTTTATTTAAATATAGACTGTGCTTAGTGACGTAATACTCAATTTTTGCAGTCTTGATTATGTGCACTTTACACAATTCGACGGGAAAACTTAATTGCACGAATGAATACAACCAGTAGTGCTTAGTATGTGAACATAACCTTCATTGCAGGAGAGACCTTTTTTTAAGGAATTGCCATAGCTTTGTTTAAAAAAAAAAGACATTTTGAAATTATTAGCGTCTTAGGTGTTATGCTAAACTGACAAGCAAATCCCTTTTTATATTTGCATTTATTCTATAAAAATATGATGACATTATTTTATTATTATTGTTTACCCTATATAGACTGTGAAAAAGAACTGTTTAAAAGTTAAACACTTTTATGCATCAATTATCGAACTTTTAAACACGTAAGTGTTCATCGGATGAACATTAAAGTGATTGATAGTTAAACAAATGAATATTCATTATTTAAACACCTTTTTAAAACATTCAGTGTGTAAATGAAATTTCATTCCTAAACAGGAAATGTTAAATATTGCTAATTAAACACCATTGGTGTTTAATAAGTGATGTATGGTTAAACACTTGTTTAAGTGATATATAGCTAAATCCCAATTAAGCACAACAGTGTTGAAATACTACATATTAAACAAACATGTGTAATTATCAATCACTTTGAACCGTGTTTATCACTTTTACACTTAGATGTTTAAAAACTGAACATCTTTAAAATATTAACAGTAGCGAGTTTAATAATTGATGTCTAAAGGCGTTTAACTTTCAATACCTTTTTTTAACAGTGTATATGTATCGGATAAATGCTCTTGGGATAAAACAAGTGGATTATCTTTCCCTGACATAGAACCAAATAATGTTTTACAAAGTAAGACTTGTTTACCTTGATCATTAAACATGTTGACTGGCGTTTAGTTATCATTGTTGCGCTGCTGTTTACATTGATTGGTTGATTGTTTGATTGTGTTTTAACGCCGTGTTCAGGGGTATTTCACCTATAGAACGGCGTGCCAGTCCAATGGGTGGATGAAACCACCCTTGACGTCACTGGCAACATACGAGGCGAGAAAGGACAAGGCCAGGACAAGAGCATCCAAGAGCACCAGGGCATCAGGAAGCTCCCTCTCAGTTGATCATATGCTGAACATATGTTGAAAAATATGTTTAAATTTCGAGAAACAAAAACAGCCCACATCACACAAACGACATCATATTATATTCGCCAAGCAAGTTAGGCACAAAAAACGAAAAACATAGGGGAATAATTGAGTCGCTTTTTGGAAAATATCTAGCTTAAATAGGACTGACTAGCCCTTCGCTTTATCGTCAATTTTTCTCATCTAAAACTCATCCAAGACCCCTTGCACTCCGACTTTACACCTGTTGGATACTTAATCCAATAAATATTACAAACGTAGAACTGACAAGACTGCAGAGTCAACATGGTCACAATCTGTTTCATGCTTACGGCTTATTTATGGTACTTACAAAAACTTATGAAAGCTATATAAAAATGTATATAGCCTACGGATGAGTGACATATATATTCGTCATGACCGCGCCATCTGTTATGTATCCCAATATTGGATTGACAGACAAGGACGAGAGGAAAATTAAAGCACCATGTGCTTTATATATCTATATCATCAGTCACCTAGCGGTCAGGCGCTGTACAGAGGTTATATAACACTCAGCTGCACGCTTCGATTTAATGCTGGCAAATATCCAGCGAACTTAACCCGATCCGACTGACGAGGATAGAAACAGATCGATACAGCTCAGAGGTTTGTGTACAACACAGAACATGAATGAAATGACGCAAACCCATTCACCACTAACGTCACGCGCGCTGCCGCGTGGAAGGAAATAGTACCAACAGATAAAAAGCAATAGGTCGTAGAACTTATACATTTAAGAAATTCGTTTCAGAACAAATGATTTGTGTTGTGAAAATCAATAATCTGGGAGGGTCGGAAATCCAGTTCTTATTTGCATTTACTGTTCTGTTAGACAGATGTGGGTGGGTATCTGTTGACTTCTCATGAATATTCATGAGCGGTTAGCCTGTACTATTTAGTAGGCTGTTTTCCTACTCACAAGCATTAGTTCTATCATGTTAGTGTCCGCGTGCTGCAACGACAAACTTAAACATTTTTGGTGCTAAGGGCGAATTGAAAGGAGAAACATCATATTCTACAGGCTACACACTAGGTAAGTCATTTCACCAGTTGGTATTGGTTGGCATAAAGAACTTAACTTGAACACCATATTTACAGTGCTTGTTGACGGGACCATATGGTATATTGTGTATACAGCCAAGCCTATGTTGTTATTAACTAGATCAAGAATCTCTCTCTTGTCAAGAACCTTACTGGCGCTTTCTGATAAAATCATTTCATATATCTGAAATAAAGAGCGAAAATAGCCAGAACATACTGGCTAACTTAAATATATATGTATATTTATATATTGGATATTAGCCATGTGGTGATAGATCTACTATCGATCTGCAGTAACAATGCCTTTCTGTCTTTAACTCCGCAGTCCAGTTTTAACTAATGATGTACTGGTACCATTTACTTGATATTTTAGGTTTTACATCGCAAATGTTGATGTGTTCGTGAAAGTTTATTACTTTATTATTATATTTGCGAATATGTATAATTATATCCCAGTTTTAAGTAAGATTGACATTATATAGGCCTACAGACGGACACAGGGTAGACCTTTTATTGTTTTATATGGTCTATGTGATACAGATTTCCATTGAGAGAAACTGTATTTAGACGAAAACACAACGACGTCAAAGTTTCAACTTAATAAGCAGCGACCAGAGACGACGATTATGCCTTCATATTTTGCCTTCTTGGAATATTTGTTCAGCTATTATAGGTTATACCATTTATCACTTGACCGTCCTTTACATGAATCTATAACAGGAACACAAGACAGTCAAAGAGGTTATTAAAAAAAAACCCACAAAAACACAACATTATTTATGTGTGATTTAATATAGAAGTATTATACTGTAGATAGTTAGGTGCATTTCTACATACAGTAGCCTATATATCAAAAACGATTAAGAACATAATAATACGGCCAAGTCACGAATATTGCTGAGGCCGTTGATCAGTGTCAACATTTTTTATAGTCGTAAAATGGATCATGATAAGCAGCAATAATATCGAATGGTTTATATAATGTACGATTTTCTATTATTTTTATCTCTGTGCTGAGTTAGTTTTCAAAATGTATATTATACTGGTTATATTTTGTATAGAATGTTAGGAATCAGCATATAGATATTTGGTAGCATATGGTACGCGGGTGTAAAATTGTGCCAACACACACATGTTTTCACACAAAGCTAGTGTATTGTTAACCATGTAGATGAACATAACAGGCCATCCCGTAACTATACACCAGTGTTATCCGCATTGTCTTCAAGGCAATAGTAACCCTACACCCATATCTTAGTCAAGAACATATTACAGCCTAATATTGGGTTATGGAGATGAAGATAGCCTGCAGACGGACTTAGCATCGCTCAGCCCCCACACAGCCACAGATTGGTCAAGTACTTTATCGATTACAATGTTATTTTGAACCACGGCTATATACATTGAAACGGATACCTTCTAAGCACGTAAGCCCAAGTCCTTTCAAATATACAATTTACAGTATTGCAAATATCAAGTCACGCCGATATAACGTGCTATTTGAATAATATTTTATATTGCCATAAACTGTCGCCTACTTCATCGGTTAGACTACTAAGCTGTCGTGAAACACGGCTTTAAGAACAGAATCCCTTCATCCGGGATTCATTAAATCAGTCCAAATTCGACTTATGATAATGTTTGTTTCCGAAAACAATGAACATGTAAACAATTGTTATATCCAGACTGATGCGTTTTAGGCCTCATGTATAGGCCTCATAAATACATCTACTTAAAGATGTAGGTCTATGTACAGTTATTCTCAAACTACCAAATCGAATTACAAAATGCCCATCGATATTATCGCCTTTAATAAGACGATGAATAATAACGGTGAATTGTAAAGAGCTGGTCTTAATTACATTATTAATATCCCAAATTAGACGGTGTCGCTTACATTGTTTATGAACAGGTCAATTCTAGACATCGGCGGCGCCACATGCCGGTGACCAGAGTTCGTATCTCGATGGTAGCTCAACAATAATCTATACACAGGCTTATATATACATATGTTCAAGCAGCTGTGATTATCGATCCACGATCAATATGGTTATATATGTGCCTAACTAAACGCATTCTAAGGGAAGACCGTTCAAATTACTTGTTTTCATCCTCATTTTTTGTATTAAGGCTATTTATATTCAGATCTTTTATGAATTTATAGATTGTAAGCTTTATAATTTAAAAAATAAAAAAAAGTCCCAATAATAAGTAAATTTTCCTAGCAGTATATTAATTTGTGAGATTAACCACTCTGGTGAATCACGCACGGCTGGGTTATAGGCTATAGTCAATACTATACTTCCCCATACTTCCCAGCTTATAGCCCGTTAAAGCCACGGCTGTTTCGCCGTCATTAAGTACACTTATTGAAGATATTTTGGTCGATATCGTTCAATATCTTGTGTGGCTTGTACATTTATTATACCTACATAATTCTGTCAATATCAGTCTATCTCGAACAGATGATAATCTAGGCGTATATGTGGCTATATTGTTACAAACAATATTGATATAAAACATCATATAAAATAAGTTCGTGTATATGGAATTAAACTAAACAAAACTATACACTGTAAAAACTGTTTGCAGATTAACAGTTAAATAAGCTGTGATATTTTGTAATTAAAACTGGTTTCAACTGTATTCCGTATCTTTTTACAGTGAATTTAAATGTTAAATTACAAACTTTTTTTTACAGTGTATCTATATGTACAACGAAGAGATAGTAGATGTGTTTAAAATGAACGTAGGGTTACGTATTGCTTGTTTACAACTTGTCAAGTCCTTAATAGCTTTTAGTTTTGTTGTCATTATAGCTAAATATAGAGAATGTTTTTCTGCAAACCAGAAGTTTAACTTTAGAGTGCAGACAAACGACTTGAGTTCATACCAAACCTTCGTATTTCTTCGTCGAAACATACCTACACGATTTTGACACAAATTCGGTCATGTAAGATTAAATCACGGAAACCAAACAACGAGTTTATATGGACATCTGTCACAGGCATTATCTATCCCAACATATTTCATACAACCATAAATTATCTTTCCTTTTAATATATCCATATCTAATACTAACTCGCAATGAGATTATTTGAATCCAAAATCACGTGCCTACACTATACAGACATTGTCAATATAAAACACTCCAAAATGTACATAGCGTAAGCTCTATAGATATCTATTAATTTTTTTTTAGAATTACGGTCCGTTCTTAAAATACATAACCGTTACCATGTGATGGCTGAATAAAACACATTCGTTATAATTTTTTAAAACTGGCGCTGGCCTACTTCCTCTTACATGGGAATTTGACATTAAGATAGAGAGATTAACTACGTATTAAGCACTCCTGCCCCTGAGGCAGCGTGTATTGGCTGTTATTTTCTATCTATTTGCGTTGATCGGTAACAGAAATAGATTTTATGACATGGTATTGTGCGGATAGAGGCAACACGACAAGCTGCTGACGTCAACAAGCGTCAATATGTGTCGGATAAGGGAGGAAGAGTGGAAGCAAGCTCCTCGCTCTATCGCTATCTATAGCCTCATCTTGTCTTCCAGTCCAAATATAGGAGAAAATTAATCATGTTTTAATTTTTAATGGAATCGTGGTTCGATAGTTATAGTGCTTCGTTCTTTGTTTCTAGCAATCATTCTTCAGTAGCGGAAGGCTACAACTACAGAGTTACGAGTAGGTCTAGCAATGAATGGCCTACAGTTTTACGCTAGTTTCAACTGTATTTAGTCTCTTTTTACAGTGAAATAAAATGTAAAACTACAAACATTCTTACAGTGTAAATAATGAATTCTCAATTGAAATCTAAACTTGTCAATATGTAACCCTCCAAACTTTACAACAAAAAAAGATTTCTTTCTTTATCTATTATCCACAATTGTGTGATTTTTTTAAGATCATAATTAGATTGATGACTTTCCCAGACTTATATTTGGTTTTCATTATATTTTTCAGATTTTAACTGAAGAGAAGTTTGGAGACAGATTAAGCGACCGTATATATACAAGCGAGAGAAGGTCCACTCAAAATGCACGTAGAAGTATCGGTAGCTCTGAATTTCGTCATATCATATTTGTATAACAAATTACCCAGACGTCGAGTCAACATGTTCGGAATTGAACTAGAGAAAGGTCTCAAGAAAAAGTTTGAGGGACACTGGTATCCAGAGCGCCCGTTTAAAGGCTCAGGATTTCGCTGTGTTCGTGTAAATGGGGAACAGATCGACCCTGTCATCGGACAAGCCGCTACAGCCAGTGGAATTGACTTAACGGAAATTCAGGCCTACTGGCCATCGGAGCTGACCTTATGGATCGATCCAGCAGAGGTCTCATACAGAATCGGTGAGAAAAGTCCCGTCAAGGTGCTCTATAGTGACCGCAAAGACGACGAGTGTATTCAAGATGCAACTGATAGAGAAATTCAGGCAGTTAGTCGCAGTTTTAACCCAGAAGCTCAATGTTTTAAACCTATTGATTCTTTATCCTCCTCATTGAACAGTCTGAGTTTATCCCCCTCCTCCCCCACACCCTCGTCAGGTCAATGGAGCAGTGCTACCTCTCCATCCACGACTCTTTTCACTTCAGTCAGCCCAGTGGCACCCCCATCCAATACCATACCAGGTATTTTCTCCAAACAAGGAATCGCTCCTCAGTTTACGACGGCTACTTTTGCCCAGACCAAATTCGGTTCCACGAAGCTGAAAACACAGGCCAAACGTCCTTCACGACTTTCTCCAACAGAGTTCGGTAATTTCTTCCGTCAAAGGTCCGCAGCTCTTCATAGTAATGTTCCTAACACTGTACCGAGTCGACCGCGATCACTGTCACCACGTGATCCCCGAATGGAATTCTACGTGGACCATCACCATAGAATGGCGATGGCTCAGCGATATCAACAGCAACAGCTCCAACAGCTCTCACCAATGTCACCAAGTCAACAACCACACCCTTCACTCTCTTCTAACTACGGATTAAGCAAATCTGGGGATTACTACTCGCCAAATACCCCATCTTCTGGCTTACCTAGCCCCAGCTCCTCCCTCGGTCTTGCTGACTTCCTGCCCTCGGGGTTAAATGTCCCTAGTCAGAGCGGTACACCCTACCTGCTCTCTCCTGACAACCCGAAATCTTTCTTGGATGGTATCAACATCAACAACGTACCGGTGAACAGTCAATACCATCAGCGCCTCCTGCTGGCGAACTAAAGAAACACTCTTTCCTTCCTTCACATATGGTTCTTTTTCATAACGGATAAACAATGCATACATTTTCTTTGGACATTTGAAGAGATAATATTTTTTGTATTACAAATGTGAAATATTTTATTTGTTTGTTTTTTGACATGTGTACATAGAGATCGGAGATGAGACCCGTTACAAAATGGATAATTTTTATAACAAAAATAATTAGGACGGGATTGTATGCATTTTCGCATCAAACAGATTCTCAATAAATGTTTTTGCGAAATTTTCAAAAACATTTTTATTTAAAACATAAATATAGGCAAATGATACTTAAGCACATGGTTACACTTGTGTCCAAAGACTTAACATCCAAATGTTGTTCAAGATACACTATGTATAACAAATAGAGAATGCCTAATTGTAGTGTAAAGGGAGCAGTAAAATGTAGCTTAATCAGCCGATTCCCTAGTGCACAATACTGAACTGTGATAGACGAAAACTATTGACTTTGAGAACGACCATTTGTCTGCAAGTAGTTTTGATTAAAGCTTACAAATAAACTCGGACTACAGACAGCAGATTTTCAAATAACAAATTATATATTTTTTATCCTTCAAATTCGACAAGCTTTAAATGGTGGCTGATAATTTCACTCGTAGGGGTAATTGAGAAAATATTACCGAAAGTTTTGAAGCTCAGAATGTGGTGTATTTTCTACATGTTTACTTTTATACAGTATATTTAGCCAAACAATGTCGCAAAAGACATGTTGTTTTTCATTCTGTTTATACGTTTTCATAATGATATATATATATATTACTCGTTATCGAATTGGTGATACAATTGCGTTGTTGTACTTCTTCCAATGTTTCAAAAATCGCAAAAAGTTTAAGGCCACTTTTGTATATAACTGCGATATTTCTGTACAGAAACAACAATTACCAAAATGTGAAAACTGTTTTCTCTATCCTGCATTTACCACAATGTATGATCAACATTGCTATATTCATTATTACATTATATATTATATACATATAAATTCATATTCTTTCTACCGTTCTACATTGGGAATAGAAAATGGCTTTATCTTTTATACAGAGAATCACATCACGTAGTTATTGAGTCAGCTTTAGTTTTTATATCAAGTCTAGAAAGCGCTTATATAAAGGATGTACTAGCCTGCTTCATAAATTACATAATATTTTTAAAGATCTGGTGTTTGGTTAGTTTACATCGAGTAATTCATCAAACTATTTCTTCGTAATCAGATTGTATATATAAATAATGTAATTCTCATTCTTTTTACAAATAGAGAGAGGATCTCGGGCAGTCGTGAATATACCCTATATTTTAATTCACAAGTCTTATCCAAACATGGAGTGGGTACCACATCTAGACTGTATTGTTGAAATTGTCAGATTGAAACATTTATATTATTACATATTTTTAAGTTTTTAATAAAAAAAAGTCGTATCGTATTGTATATTTAAGCGTTGTTGTTGCTGTGTTTTGTCCCAGACTGTAATAGATATAGCATACGTCTGGTATTTGATATGGTAATGTAATACATATATCGTATATGACCGCTATGTGACGTTTTACTGAAAATCAAAATGTTATACTAAATGTCCAGCGTTAACCTACATATCTTAAGTAAAGAAAGGTCGCGGCCATCGTAGCTTCTCTACTCGTGTTACTTATGACCTCAAAATACTAATGGAAAGTTTCGCGTCGTCTGGGGACAAGGAAACCAGTGGAACTAGTGATCTATATACTATCACTATAAATATTAGCTTTCCTAACATTCCGCTCAGCAGTAACATTTAAGTTTCTCCTTTTGTGTTTAACGCCGTATGCAAGGTTAGTTTGGAATAAGATTATACAATGGCGGTGTGTCTACTTGGGATATTTGTCAAATTCCATGCCGTAAAAGCCACGTCAAACAGGAATATAGATACATATTATAACCTACCCAGTCATAGCATACTGACCCCCAGCCCGATACCTACATAGTCATAGTATAATGACATCAAGCCCGATACCTAACCAGTGATAGTATATACTGACACCCACTCAAAAACCTATACCTAGTCATAGGATACTGAAACCCAGTCGATAACCTACCCAGTCATAGTATACTGACACCCAATCCGATACCTACCTAGTCATAGTATTCTGCCCACCTAATCACAGTATACTGACACCTATCTTGATAACCGAACAAGTAACAGTATACTGACACCCATCTTTATAACCTAACTAGTAACAATATACTGACACCAAGCCCGATAACATAGACAGTGATAGTATACTAACACCCATCAGTATAACCTACTCACCATGCACTTAGTATACTGACAACCAACCCAATAACCTACACAGCCCCGGTATACTGACACTCAGCCTTATGTAGTCAAACATCCTGCCCGATAACCTGCCCAATCAGTATACTTACACCCAACCCGATAACCTACACAGCTACGGTATACTGACACTCAGCCTTACATAGTCAAACATCCCGCCCGATACCCTACCCAATCAGTATACTTACACCCAACCCGATAACCTACGCAACCACATTATTATGACACCCGGTCCAACAACCTATATAGCCAGTAACAGTGTACGGACACCCGAGCCGATAACAGATCCAGTACCGGTATATGGGCACCCACTCGGATAACCCACCCAATAACAGTATTATGATTGATTGATTGATTGGTGTTTACCATCGTGACCTGTGGTATTTCATCCATGGCAGCGCGACCCTTTATAATTGACGTCTTTGCGAGCACCAGGGCATCAATAAGCTCCAACAAAACACACGCAACAGTATACTGACGCCCTGGTTAGCCTATTAAAAAAAGTTGCACCACTTCTCGACCCGCTAACTTGGGTTAATTCCACGACCTATCTATTACTAAATTCCGTTCTATACATCAACTCTCGCTATCTGGAGTCAATTCCACGACCTCCATATAACCAACAAACATGCCATCCCTCGACTCCGTTATCTGCTGATTGTAAGGTCTTGACCGACCTATCATCAACAGCCGTTTCACCCTTCCATCCATTTTATATGTGGTCAATTCCACAACATATTACAAACGACCCTTCCACCCTTAGCCCCAGTTATTTGAAGTCAATTTCACGACCAACCTATCACAAACAGCCGTTCCACCCTTCCAGCCTCGTTATCTGGAGTCAATTCACGACCTACCTATTATGAACAACCGTTCCACTCCCCGGTCCCTGTTATCTAGAGTCAATTTTAAGACACTTATTACAAAAAGCCGTTCCATCCCCCAACCCTAAATTTGAAAACCAGCCGTTCACACTTGACCCACGCTATCCGGAGTCAATTCTACGACCTACATATTACAAAAAGCCGTTCCATCCTTCCATTCCCGTTATATAGAGTCAACCACACGCGACTTACCTATTACAAACAGTCGTTCAAGCCGTCGACCTTTGCTATTTCAAGTCAATTCCATAACCTACCTAACAAATATAAACAAACAAACAGCTGTTTCACTTTTCGACTCTGTTATCTGAAGTCCCTTGCACAACATATCTATTACAAACACCCGTTCCATTCATCGGCCCCAATTGTATCTGTAGTTAGTTTTACGACCTACGTATTACAAACAATCGTTCGACTCCCCAACCTCAGTTGTCTGGAGCGAATTTGACAACTTCCCTATTACAAACAGCCGCTCCAGCCCGGCCTAAATCTAGCTATCTGGAGTCAATTCCACGACTTCCCTTTTACAAACACCCCTTGATCCTTGGTACTCTGTAATCAATTCTTCGACCTACCTTCCCTCCTTCAAACCCGGTGTTCTGGAGTCTATTCCACGACATCCATATAAAACACAGTTGTACAACGCCTCGGCCGTTATCTGGGTCGTTCCTTCCTTCAACCCCGTTATTTGGAGTCAATTCCACGACATCCATATAACAACAGTTGTACAACCCCTTAACTGTTATCTGGGCCGTTCCTTCCTTCAACCCCGTTATTTGGAGTCAATTCCACGACATCCATATAACAAACAGTTGTGCAACCCCTTGACCGTTATCTGAGGTGAATTACCTATCACAAACAGCCCTCCTTCCTTCCATCCGCGTTACCCCGAGTCAATTCCACGACCTACTTATTACAAACAACCGTTCCACTCCTCAGAAGGCGTTACCTGGAGTCAATCTTACAACCAGCCGTTCCACTCCTTGACCCCTGCTATTTGAAGTCAATTCCATAACATACTAATAACAAACAGCCGTTATACTCTTCGATTTCTTTTTCTGTAGTCGATTTCACAACATATCTATTACAAACAACCGTTGCACTCGTCGGTCCCAATTATCTGGAGTCAGTTCCACGACCTACTTATTACAAAAAGGCGTTTCTTTCTCACAGCCCTGTTATCCCCTGTTATCTGGAGTCAATTTCACGACCTACTTATTCCAAACAACCGTTCCACCCCTCAGCCCGAGTTGCCTGGAGTCAATTTGACATCCAGCCGTTCCACCTTTGACCCCTGCTATTTGAAGTCAATTCCATAAGCTACACATTAAAAAAAGCCGTTCTACTCTCCCACACCCGTTATATGAGGGCCTATGCCGCGACTAACCTATTACAAACAGCCCTTCCATTCTTCGACTTCGTTATCTGAAGTCAATTTCAGAACATATTTATTACAAACAAACCTTTAACGTCTAGATTAGTCGCAGTTTTCTGAAGTTGTAATCTGATTAAAACCAGGATATAAAATGCTTCCGGTATTGTAGTATCGCAATTAGATTAAAGTTCAGGACAAAATATACCAAATGACGTTGATTTTAATGCGTTGACAGTTTATTAATCACAGTGCCATTGCTCAAGCTTTGCCACAGCCAAGTAAAAAAGATTGTTATGTTGAACAAAATTGGAGTTTGTTTATTCAACGATTGTTAACTTATGATCTTGCCTCGCCTATTTAATAAGATTAATTGGTGTCGGCAAGTTTTTTGTAGATTCGAATTCTCCTGAGTTTACGAGTAAGCACTAAACAACACCAACGTCAATCAGAATGATTGGGTAGCGGTAGCCCGAAAATTAGGCTCTGACGGTTTGCTTTTTATTTATTAATTTTGACATTCATCTGGCAAACCTCTGAGCCCAAACGGCAATTGTACCCACAATTAACATAATCCAATTTCGTCCATAAATCCACTGCACAAACATTTATTGTTGTTCGTTCGGCGGTCTACATACATTAGTTGGAAAGATAATTG
>JAVFBY010423708.1:0-14274 GCA_034781015.1 Tonicella lineata
GAACTGTATTCACACCTGGGAACGAACAGGCGAAATCCCGTTCAGATTCAAGTCTCGCGCAAACCGATTTGGTCAACTAACCAGTGAGCAGAAAACACGAGATTTCGTTTGATCGACAGAAACCTCCCAAGACTGTAAACAGACACACGTGTTAGATATTACTGCTGGATGGACTTCAAAAGAATGGATACCGCTTTTTGTCAGTGCTGTCTAGACATCTCCTTGAGATCAAGTGAAGCCGACAGATGAACATTTTGATTTTGTTTCTTTAGTCGCTTTGTCGCATTAATTGGCCAAGAGATCCAAGTGGGTGACAATCTACCCGCGCGAGACCTGACGTGAAACTACGAAGTTTGCTTCCATCGTTGACAGATTGGTATGGTAGGTGCATCAATAAAAGCAGCCTTTTACAATTCCAGTCTTAGATCCATCGGGTGAAGTCAATATCTGGTAGAGAAGAACATGGAACTCTGTCGTTAGTCCTGAAAAATACAAATATCACACCATTAACAATCTTTGATAGTTATACAAATAAAACAGTCTTACTTACACATCACTTGGTGGATTTAATACATTTGCAGTATTCAAGTAATTATACTGGGAGTCTGTATGGGGGTAGAGTTGAAAAACCTTGTCAATGGCGGACCCAATAGACTGTTTCCGTGTGATGTATAGGCATACGTATGAAAATAGCTTCAGTTATTTTGGACATGTTAACAAAATGTTAACAAAATAGTTACCACCTGCTAGTCGGACATATGGATAGCAATACGTGTGTTCTAATCGCGACGAGAAGGCCTTGAAACCTAAGCTTTAATAGGAGCCTAACTTTTTTTTTTTTAAATCTATAACAAAATATTTCAAATGCCAGAAGGGCTCTTTTGGTTGTCACATAATCCTGTTTGACGTTCTTCAATAATGACGGAACTCTGGATTTGCGTCTTTTTTTCAAATTGATTTGCATTATACAAAGTGCTTCATACGAATAATTCGAATCTAACGACCATAAGAAAGAATCAATTTTTTAATATAATTTTTTATTGTTCGTTTATTTCATTGGTGTTTAGCGTCGTCCTCGAGTCTATTTCGCTCATATGACCACATATTCTCCACTTCTTTATATGGTTGGGGGAAGAAATGGAAAGAAACCTTGGAAAAACCCATCCCCGCGATAGCCGAAGTTATCTTCTGTGACTCCCTCATACCTAAGCAGGTCCACTGGGCGCTTTGCACCCGTGCGGTACATCGAAGGAGTATAAGCAGTCAGACGCGCTAACCACTGAGCCTGGGCTCGGGCCCATATGATATTTACATTAGGTTGAAACTCACGAACCGCACTACTAAATACCTGTTTGTAAGGGGTGTAATTGCATGCGTGATCAATCACTTACCCTCCAGTCGTAGGCGCAATAAAGGCTTTTTTCTGGATACTGTCAATCCCCTCCACGTTATTACACATGATCTTAGCCATGGATATTTTACGAATTTCATTGAGGCGATCTGAAACAATGAACATGTTAGAAATAAAGTATTTGTCCTTGTGTCAACAGTTATTTGAACTTTTATCAAAAAACCTTAAGTTTTACACAAAAAAGAATATGTTAACGCAAATTTAAGAAAGTATTGGAAGAGCGACAAATTATCAGCACTTCTATAATCGACTGAAATCTCAGCACATTACTTCTTACAACCCATTATGTATGTAGAAGAATGGTGGCGATAAGAATAACTTGAACCTGGCAAATTGATTATCCAGTCCGAATGACGCTTACCTATGGTAAATCCTGTTGTGGGGTTCTCATACCAAAATCTATCTCCAAACTTCACACGAAAGAACTGTCTGCCCATGTATTCTCCAAACAGGGGGCCTACCTGACCCCCGGCAACCGGTATTTCTGATACACCACCACTCCATAAATCAATATCACGGGGGTCTCTACAACACACAGAAATCAACAAACAGTAAAATTCCGTTCCATTATACATTTATACAACGCAGTATTCAAACATATCGAATAAAAGGAAATTATTGTTACCTTTGTTAGTAAAGGTTTTTTTTACGGAAATCCCAAGCGTCTGCATACTTGCAACTTACAATCCCACTATCTATTCTATTTCATTATTTTTTTCTATTCTATAACATACTTATCAAGATGACGAAAAGGGCAGTTTTAAGAAACTCGAGACAGGCGTCTGTATATAAATTAGCCGTAAATTTTGAAGATGTTATTTTGTTCGTAATGTTATACAGAAAACTGGACAAGTTACGGATAGATTTAACGCCAGCATGCAGGTATGCAACAATAATATTATTGTGAATCTTTCTCACCTGTAGATGCTGTGGAATTTCTCGACTGTAAGAGGGTGCATATCCTTCAGTCCTCGGCTGGGATGTATGGACCATTCCGTAGGTTCTGTAAGAAAAACAGCTTTCCGGAACTCACTATATGAGGGCAGGCCGTGATCTCTGCCTCGCTGAATATTCAAAGCCGCCAAATCAACACCATTTCCTTTCTCAGTCTCAAACATGTGGTTCCTCAAGTCTTCACTCATGTGTCTATCACAAACCTCACTGGCGTCTGTCAGCACTCCCCGCTGAAACCCGTTTTCGAACAGCAAATAGAAATTGGATCGAAAGAATATCTTCTTCAACTGAAGGGTGGTTTTCGTAGGCTGGTGGTTGGAATCGAGAACGGAGAATTTACTGCGGACCATGCTGTGGCCAAACCGGAAGTGAGCTGCCGCGAATCCGTTAGAGATTGTGGGATCAATTAATGAATCGTAGTCGTGGAAGAAACCGTTTATTTTCGGCGTTAGTCGGTATGATTGCATAAGAGCGGGCCCCAGTGTGACAGGTAGATATTCATTGTAAGTCACGTGCTGCATCTCGGCAATTACAATTTTCCTGGTTTCTTCGTAGATGACAGTATTTCTGAGTTGATCATGGAGCTGAGCGAATCGAGGAAGTTCTCTAAGAATTTTAGCTATTCTGTTATGTTCTCTGTGCCAAACGGTCACAACAGCAAGCACACCTGTAGACTCGGATACCCTCTCATCACCTGCATATACAAAGATACAGTTACATACCTTTGAGATTCAACTGATGTAAGTAGCTGCAGTACTGACAACACGATTGCAATATTTAGTACTTTCCCATACTTGTAGAAAAAATGAAGAAGTCTGTTTGATGTTTTTTAGGGTCGACTTTAAATGGAAATGTGTCAGCAACAAAGATACAGTTACAATACTTTAAGATCCATTGTGCCGTACAACTGATGTAAGCATTACAGACAAAAGATTTCACATACTTTTAGTAAAACGAATAAGTCTGTTTTGATATTTTTGGAGGTCGACTTTAAATTGAAGTGTGCCAGCGTGACAGAAGCGTGACGCAATCTGACTTAGTGAAGAACTTTGCTACACATGTAGCTAAAAAGATGACTTACCTGCCCTGAAGGAGTTAATTCCTGACTGAAAAGCCTTAAAATTAGGGTGCTGTTGGAAGGGTAGGTGGTTCGGAATTGACGTCTTCAATAAACCTACAACAAAATAAAACAAGAATCATCAAATAGGGTTTCATTTAAAAGTAGCCTATATGTAGAACAGACAGTGCCTTTGTAAAATAACCTGTATTCCGATATTTTTTTTGTTTGCGGAAATCCACGATATCAATCAATAAGGCTTTACAATCTCAAAACTTAGTATGTTATATCGTTTGTTTGTTTGCTGTTAAACTTCGTACTTGAGATCTTTTCACTCTTATGATGTCATGTCAGGCCAATGAATAGATGTAGGAACATGCATTGGCGTCACTGGTAACGAACAAATACAGGACAGACCGAAATACAGGATGCAAGAATAAATCCGCTTCCTGGTGTCCCATACTCTGTGAGGGCCTGGGGACGATTCAACAAATCGAGTTTTACCTAAGGGAAATTACCAAGGTAAATTTGTTGGAAATCTGTGTGCTTAATGCCAGACCGATAAAGTATGAATATATACATAGCGACGCCATTAAATAGAAACCATACATAGCAAATGTCAAACATCAAAAGTGGGTAATTTTGATAGATTTAAAGTTGCTATGTGTAAAACAGCTTAATGGAATCGGCCCACTTTCACAGCCTACTTAGGCTAAGGTGACCTTTACTGGCATGACCAGTCACCCTAGAATACCTTTAGGGACCACTTTTACAAAGCCTCCTTCAGCTATCCTATAAAGGTGACAGTAACTGTGGTGGCAACACAATAGGTACCCTTTAGGGCCCACTTTTAAAAAAACTTTTTAAGCTGAGGTGACCTTAA
Organism: Tonicella lineata; assembly: GCA_034781015.1. NCBI lineage: Eukaryota > Metazoa > Mollusca > Polyplacophora > Chitonida > Mopaliidae > Tonicella > Tonicella lineata. The sequence goes on from JAVFBY010423708.1 coordinate 4,306, forward strand.
TTACCACGACGACCGGTATGGAAGGTATTGTGTTGTCATGACATTTAAGGTCACCTTAGGTTAAGCGGCTTTGTGAAAATGGGCCCAGTACTGGCCGTCCAGGTAATTTAAGGTTGTCTTAGCTTAAGGGGCTTTGTGAATGAGGACCCAGAGCAGTAGGGAGTTCCCGCCAACCATCCATTAGTTTCTGATATACACTCTCTAATGCCTGTTTTTTTCTCTCATTCCAGAGATCATTTTCAAGTATAACATCAACGAACAGATATTTATATAAGATTTATACCGAAAACGTCAATAGCATGACAAAAAACGGTCTAAATTATATGTAACAAGGAAATTGTTCATATTGATACTGTATTTTTTCTGTATTTTCGGTTTTTAATTGATCTTACCATCGTGATCCTCTTTTAGACTGGCAGCCTCCAGTTCATTGTGACCATACACATTTGTGCCATCAATGTAAGCCGTGGCAATGTTTAACTGCTGACGTGTACCTTAAAACAGGGAGAACAGTACTCAATCATATATATGTTATTAGAAACAGCCAGGTTGCTCATGATGTAAGGTAAACAATGATATCTCACTGCATTTTCCTTATTAAGGGAGAATACTTTCTTAGTTATCACACATTCTAGAGTCCCGTTCGGATATGAATTCGGTGCCTGACTCGATTCGTGTTCGATTCCCGTATACATACTGGGCTCAATATGTAGAATTTGTTTTTAGTAGAATCGGTTTAAAAAAATGTTCACTTTCAGAACAGCACAAAGATCATTTCAATAATATTTTAATATACATCTTCTGCACTATGTTAAAAGTCTGTTAAGTAATATACTCCATTGATTGGTTGTTCAGTGTTTACGGTCGTGCTTAAGGGTATTTCACTTATACAACGGTGATGTTCTTCAACAGTAACACAACATAGAAACAAACATTGACATTTGAAATATAAAAGAAATTAAATCGTTGAAGAGTTTCTGGCAGCATAAAAATACTAAAACTATACTACCCTCATCTGTAGGGTTAAGTAATAAATATAGTGATAATGAAAGACAATAGTCAATAATGATAACTAAAGATAGTGTGTTAATTATGTAGTTATTCAGTGGGGGTAGTGGGAAGTTACTTACCGGTTTTACAATCTACATCGGTCACCTCGATTGAGCGGAAAAAGTTCATGCATTGACGATTGAACTGAGAGAAGAAGTCGTTAGGAGGGATTGTGATGGGTGCACAACGATCTCTGAAAAGACAAAAATCAGGAAATTATAGCGCATGTGATAAGAGAAGTAGAGGAACAACAACAAGACAACTAGCCAAAGCAAGGGGATAGAATTGTTACGAGGAGCATATATCATTAACCAATTGTAGAAAGGAAAGTATGCGTGGGAATTATCACCCATATCAATCAGCTCATTACTTAATGACAGATGAATTTCAAAATAGTACATGGATTTCGATTCGCTGAATCGATCTACAAAAAGGTCAAATGAGCTATCCAATAGACAGCTAATGTCTATTATCAACTATTTTTCATAACGACAGAGTGATTACATTTTTAATTAGTTCATGCATGTGTTATTATGACTCGATAGTTAACAATTTAACTTCAGTGTTTTCTATATTATGCCTACATTATATAGATGGATCAGTGGATATATTCAATGACTGTACTTACGTGGGCACACTTTTGCTACAGCATAATAGTTTAGCTTCTTCGAATCCTGAATAATACAAAAGATGATGTGGTGATTAGTATGAGCCAGTGAGTAGGCCTACATAAAAAAAGGTAGGAGATAATTATCACCCCGGAGAGATTGAAAGGCGTTACTGAATCGTGACCCTAATCAAATGACAGGTCAGAAATACTACACTACGTTATCAAACTACCTAAATTATAGTGGAGTGTAACAATTGTATCAGTTTGATAACCATTACAGGACCGACTTCCACAAAGCCTCCTTATACTAAGATGATCTTAACTGCCAAGGCAACACATACCGTCAGTAGGGGAGACCGGGGTTGGTTGTCACATGTTTCACTCTTTATTTATTTCTGATTTATTTCGGCATCAATTGAAATTCTGTTCCGAAGTAAGTTGAAGTGTAACATCTCAGCTACGTGTGGGTATTTTTTTTATTGATTTAACTGGACTTGTCCTTTATTAGGTTATGTTTTTGGGGGGATATTTTATTCTACGTAATTGTAAAAGTTCCTTACCTTTTTCCATAGGTGTATCTGTGAAGTCATGGGCCAGCCCCTGGCCAAAGTTAGTGTAAAGCATCGTGACATGTGTTTCTATCGGAGTTAAACTGTCACTGTGGACTACATTGCTGACAAGCCGAGCACTGGGAAGACGGAAACCGTCACGTGCTGTTTGGCGCGGTAAATCATTCCGCATTACGTTTATTATACGACCTGCAAGGTAAAATACGTTGTAGAATTATTTGTAAGCCAATAATGTACTGATAAGAAAGGACAAACTTGGCCGGATAATAAAACAAGTAATTTGTTGGATTAACAAGTAACTCCAATAAAGTCCATGGCAACAGTTTTTATCAAAAACAGTGGTTAATCGAATAGAATGTAGAATGACCTACCCGAGTCATACTGAGGCTGTAGGTCTCTACTGTACGGGGTGAACGACGATCCTCGCAGGGGATAACGTAAGTTGTTACATTTCCCATCCACTCGCCTATATACATGGGGAGGACAGGATATCGGTTTGAATGGACACGCTACATTTCTCTCCCGTGCAACCTCGCTGTTCAAAAATTGTGACATTGGTGCATCCAAGTTTCTGCCCCTAGAAAAAATACAACATAGAGGCTAAAGTATTGACCGTGGTTGAAGAAATCATAAGCCTTCGTTGAAATCGTCAAGGTTGGCTATAATGTTTAGAACAGAAACGGGTTTACAATGATAGGCAAATACATGTGAATACGTAGAGAAGTGTTATAGTAGTTTTTAGGTTATTGTAAAAAGTCACCGGATAAAATAGGTAGACATTGACTTCATAAGCTAAGGCCAAATATATTTTATTTACGTAAATTTGACAACAGAAGTCGGGACATAGCTCAGTAAAGCGCTGGAGTGTGCATGGGCTAAACATTTTTCGACGCGGGTTCGAATTCCCGCGAAACCATTCATTTTGTTTTTTATTTTCGTGTATTGTAAAAGTATTGTGTTCGCAGTTAATGTCACCTTAACTTCGTGCTATTGGGCCTAGGTATATTAATGTGGTAAAATTCCATTTTAATAAACTATACCTGGAGATAGCTGCTATCCAATTAATAAGACGACTGCCCCTTTGGAAATTACTTGTTTCTTCAGATAATTTGGGAGCTCCAGCGCCGAGGATGACTGGAGCCAGCTTAGGGAAATCAGGAGTTTTCTTATCAAGTCCTAAAATGTCAAAGCAAAAAGTGTTAGACTTAACAAAGCGAACACATGCCTCATCTGGTACTTATCACAAATCGAAATCAGACCGCACATTTCTTTTCATGGACAAATAACACCACAAAATAGAACCCAAAGTTCTTCTCATTGGATAAATAGCATCAAACACATAAAACAAAACATTTATGTTGACATCACAATCAGGACACAAACATCTTCAGATTTGACAAAGCGCATCAAAAACAGAACACAAACATCTATGTTTGGACAAATAACATCACAAACAGAACACAAACTGCCTCAGTTTTGCACAAATGATACACAAACACAACATAAACTTCTGATTGGACATAAAGCCTTACAAACAGAACACAAACTTCTGATTGGACGAAGAGCGAAACAAACACAAGATAAACTTTTGAATGGACAGAGAGCATAACAAACAGAACACAAACTTGTTATGATGGTACAAAGAACATCTCAAACTGAATGGAAATTTCTATATATTTCGTTATATTACCTATAAATATATGTACATTTTTCTTTCTCTTCATGTATTAATAATAGGCCCACAAACAATTGTCCGTGGCTAATTAGATTTAACCTACTGAACTAATATGGATTGCTTATTATTATAAAGAGAGAGAAAAAAAGATTGCTTCGGAATTTCGTTTGTTTAGTCTTTGCAGACATTTTGTCGTGTTTCTATCTCTGAGCTCCCAATTTATTTGCTATAAATTACAAAACATGAAGATTTTAAAACTTACCTAATGTATGTCTTTGTTTCAGAAGATTCTCTTGCGCCTCAAATTGTCTTAAAGCGGCAAGCACAACGCTGTCAAACGGAGTTTGTTGATGTGGTCTATGACCTTGTGGTCGGTGTTGTTGATACAGGTTAGCTTTAAAGAAGCGACGCCTAGATGTTGTTACGGATGACGAGTTGTCAGGAACGGCTGGTTGAGTAACTACAACTGGTGCCCCACTGGTCAAAAACCGGCCATTTAAGGCGGAATTTGGTCCGCTCATTGATTGAGTGAATTTTATTGCGACCGTTGTCAGCATTAGAAGTGTAATCCTGTGTACAATAAAAACATGCTAAGCGTTAGTGTGCAAAATCATCACATCCTATTTCAAATTTTAGAAAAGAATTTTAGAAACATATCTGGTTTTCGAAATGTCTGTCAGTGTTACCACATCAGCTGATACTTTTGCATGGTCTTTAAGATAAAATAACACTTGTGACAAAATCGCAATTTTATACATGTAACATAATGGGTTAAACGTGCGGATGTTGAATTTAATTAGTAGGCTAAGTTTAGACGTCAAATTTTATATTTTATAAAATAATATTATAAACAATGACACATCTATACCAATGACACAACACATTTAGACTTTTCTGGGCCACGTTGCTCAAAGCGCTGAAAATTTTAATCCAGGATTTGATGAAGTCACTCTATGTTAAAGGTCTATCTCTTATCTACGATTAGTGATTTAATCTGCTAATAGCACTAAGCTTGGCTTTAAGCAGCCGGGCCATGATGTTTAGTTAGAGACGAAGGACAGGGACTATAGCGTATATGAGACAGAATATTAAAAAGACCCACTATAGAAGACAAGGAGGCATAACAGGAGAACTTATTTCAATAACAAACTTAAGGTAGAGAAAAACAGCCTTTTGATGAGGCACATCTAATTACTTACCATTTTGTAAATGCCATTCTCACTGGTCTGATGTTCTTATTGGTGTATTTCCTTTGCTGTACAACACGTTTAGATCTTTCCGTTTGTATGATGTGGACTTATTCGGAAGGGTCCCTTTTATCCTGATCTCAATCAGTTCGTTTTTAAAATTAAATGCGTTTATTTTTGGATCGGGTCACTAAAAAATAAGTAACTTTTTTTAAGGTAATACAGAGAACGCTCATCACTGACACACTTTGGAATGCAGGCCAGATCAGGTCACAAAAAACAGTGGAGATGAACGATAGGGGAAAATCGCTTACTCATCCTGTTTTTTTAGTTGTATTATGGTCATTGACAACTTTTCGATGTACAGACACAATGTATGATTTTTTTTAACGCAAAAAAAAATCAACTTTGGGAATGTTCTAATGTAGGCGCTTATTAAACTCCAAAATACTTCCAAATATTTCCTAATTAATGTTGGAACCCAAACACGTTCACATGTAAATTGGCTATCCCTATCAACATATTAAGCGTTATCCGCCAGTCATGTTAAAGACACATTGAGACATGGATCTCTTTTATATACGGTAGTTTGGTGGAACTGACACTGATGGAGCAAATGGAGGAATAACATTGACTCGAACGGCCTCTCTACCATATTACTGTCTTGTTGGAACCATTTGGGTCAAAGTAAACACTTTTTTCTCCTTAAAATAAAAGTCTACTTTTCAAACTTTATACTGGCGAAACAATTATTTAAAAAAAACAACACTTATTAGAAAAAAATCAATTTAAGATCACAACTTAGTTTTCCTATAGTATATTGTGGCTGCTGAACAGGTGGTAAAGGCTAATGGGATTATTTGGCGTTAAGGTTCCCCCGCTGGCCGAACTGATAAGCCGTTACAATTATCCACAAATGTATAATTGGCCTTTTAAGCCATTTCATATTTTTGGCACATTCTACATTTTGAAAGCATATTTCTCGAAAACCGCTTATCGTAGAAACATCAAATGTGTTGCATTGTAAAGATCACAATGTGTGTTTAAAAAACGATCTTCAAAACATGTATATATTTCTAATCCTGGGAATCTAAGCTTTTCAAAAATATATAGATATATATGCTTCTGATTGATATTCATTGTCATAATAAGCTTTGAAAAAACGATTTACTCAAAATCGACCTAGGGTCTAGCAAAACCTTAACAATGCTTGTCACTGCCTATTTATGCTGAAATCGATTTATTACAGGTCTTGTTTGGTCTCACACAAGCTAAATTTGTATTTTAGCTCATGATCAAACTTCAAAACTACATAAAATCATTGTAATAAGAATTTGTGGGTAACTGTGTCTCTTTAAACAGCGCATAAAAGGCCAACATTTTGCTGAATGATTTGATATATTGTAAAAAAAATATATTAACAATTTAATTTTAAAAATAGTGCTTCCTTTAAAGAGTGATTTTGATAGCAGTTTTAGGAACTTTGCTGGGCATGTGATTGGCTAGAAATTCCTGTGACATGTAGGGATGCTCCGTGGCTCAGCTGGTTGTGCATTTTACTGCTGAACACCCTTCACTGTACCACAGAGGTTCTTGGCTAACTTTCACATTGGGTAACAAGGGGAATTTTCCGATTTGTAGTCATATCCTGTTTTTGTTTTCATCCTGTCCTGTCTTTAATGTTGCCAGTAACTTCAAGGGTGGTTTCTTCCACCAATTTGACTGGCACACTGTCGATATAAGTGAAATACCTCTGAGCATGCAATAAACACCAATTAGTCAGTCAATCCCTTTGTGCTATCACACCATCATATAAGAGAAATTATCTATTAAAATTCTAATCAATTACTTCATTGGATCTTGTTCCTTTTTGAAAAATTATTAATTTTTTTCTTTTATTTATAACTTCAGGTTTTCCTTATCGGCGTTCATGACATGGATGTGGTTCAGAAGATATCGAAGACCTCCGCCGCCTGACACGGTTGCATATTTAAGGAAATAACTGTTAATATGAAAAAATTGCAGACATGCAGCAAATATTGGACAATTGTAGACAAAATTGGACACCGGTGGCACAAAGTGGCCAATTGTTCCGAGAAGTGAAAAAATGTTTTTCAGTTGCTGCAATAAAAACTTTTTTTGCAAGAAATATAGAAGATTTCTAAAAAAATGGCACTTATTGCAATAATGTATATGTTTAATAAAAAAAACAAAAAACGATACTTGTTTGCAAACATTGACTAAAAAAGGCTTCAGTTGTATGTGTGACAAGTTTTGGACAAATAAAGCAAATTTTAGATACACAAACTAGTATTGTGAACCTTAGTAAAATTCAAAGTGCATAAATTGGCCCCAAAAAGTACATAAAATGTTTCTCAGGCACCACCCCAAAAAGTTTTTTTTTACTGTCATCCAACCCTTTTTATTTTATTTCTTTTTTTCAAAGAAAATAATTTCTTTCAGTTATTTCAAATTATGCGACATCTTCAACAGATACATGTATGAACTTATATTAAGACCAGATTGGGTTAAATTTCTCAATTGTGTCCGATATTGAATGTCTTAATGTGGATTAACAAAATCAGGGAGTTGAATTTAAAAACAGTTTTATAGCTTGAACATAATACATACAGTACAGAGAAGAACTTTCCACACGTCTGGTGCGCTTTAGACGCGAATAAATCTTGACAATGTTTTATTTTGTAGCGCCTATTTCAAGACATGATTTATTCAAGTGAATCACTATCATCGCATTAGCTAAGGGGACTTATAACCCTGTTCCACAGTAAAGGGATATGGGTTGGGTGGTACTTCTTTCTCAGCGAGAAGGGAGTATCTGAAATTTGTTTCATGTATTATTTTCCCATAATTTTGGTACATGTGTATATAAATAAACCTTACCTTAGCGTTGTTCTAAAATCGCATGGTGATTTTAGTACACAGCTAAGGTAAGGCTTATTTATAAACCAAATATATGGGAGGATAATGCGCGAAACAAATATCAGATACTTCTTTTCGCTGAGAAACCACCCAACCCATAGCTCTTTCTATGGAACAGGGCTATAGGCCCCCATAGCTATCATCAATTGTAAGGTCCTGATAACATGTATATGTTAGTATTTTTAATATTGATTAAAAGGCTTTCAAAGTGAGAAAAAAAAACCTCATTTGTCTGGGTTAATAAAATGATTATTTGTGACCTCAACACCAGCCTTTGTTTTCTTATTTTAGAAAAAAAGACATTTATTGCTTCCAATTTTAGACATTAACCGCTAGAAAGTTGAAAAAAAGGTGAGTTTCTGTTTTTTTACAAGAAAGAAAAAAATTCTGATACCACTAAAAGTACAACCGACCAATAACGAATTTTAATTAGTTATTGTGTACATGCGTATTTGAAAGCAGAGAAAAACAACAACAAAGCAACGCCTTTAGGGAAGAAAAGACAGAGAAATTGCCTTGAGCAAGAAAGATACAGGGCCATTTATTGACAAAGGCCTTGAAAAGTGGGAAGAAATAAGTGAAGTTATAAATCTGGAGTGTTGAAGTCGCAATAGATTTCTGATCGACAAGTAAGTTTTTATTTCCACTTTTGGGCAGACAGCTCATTGATATTAATCCGATTAAACACTCAGAAAGGCCTTTTAATTTGACCCCATAGTCACTCAGACAAAAGTTTAATAAATAAGTGACCTATATACATAGGCCTACTGTGGGTGGTTGGGCAGGAGCTTCCTGTACCCTCGGAGTTAAGGGGCAACAGGAAGTAGATTTTGTTGTTGTCTCGTCTGTTATGTTGTTAGTGATGTGAATGGTAGTTCCCTCCACCCATATTGGGCTGGCATGCCGTCATATAGGTGAAATACCTCTGAGCACGGCGTTAAGCCCCAAACAATTAATCAATCAATCTATACATACTATGCCAAGTATCAATTTATTTGGTTGAGGGATACAGCTGCTAAACCCACTTCTATTTCACCTTCTTATTTACATGTACTTCAAAAGTGTTGCCATAAAGAAAGTAGGTCTACAAAGAATATAAGAACTTCTGGGGTAAATCCGTAATACTCAATTTAATAGTATGTTTTGAACAATAAACATAGGCCATTGACAAAACTCTAGAGGAACATTCATTTTTAAACATTTATATAACGTTTCACATATCTTTTTTGTTGCGTTTCTTTATTGTTGCATGCTCCATCTAATGCCCCTAAATGAATTGTGTGCCATCATAACATGCAGGTGAAATACCCTTAAGCACGGCGTTCAACCCCAATCAAACAAGCAAAAATATACTGTGAATTGATTAACAAGTAGAACAAACAAACAAACAAACATCCATTGAGGTTATTGCTCTCATATTAATGTAACTTTTAACAAGTATTATTCTGTACATTTAGTCTACGCTTCAGCTCTACTCAAAAGCATTCATAAGAAAGAACATTGCCAGTAGTTTCTTCTCAGTTTTGTCAGATTTCTTCAATTATTTTTACTGGCCCTGCTGATTATGATTTTTTCTGTAGTTTTTGTGCCATATTTCTTAAGTAAATGATAGGAAATCTTTTTCATTAAAACATTTCTTACGTGTTCATTTTTTAAATTGCAGGGTGATTTGAATCTTCCTGAGACACCTAAATGTTTGGCATGGTGTAAAGATTCAGTATGTGTCAGCATCAAGAGAGAGTACTGCCTTATCAAGGTCAGTTGAACACTTGTTTGTCAGGTGAATACTAATTAACATCTGTCCACCTCATTGGTTCAGTCAATGTTAGATCTGCTGGCCCTAGACCAATCCATGGTAGAGACTTGTTTGTCAGGTGAATACTAATTAACATCTGTCCACCTCATTGGTTCAGTCAATGTTAGATCTGCTGGCCCTAG
>JAVFBY010423819.1:0-14273 GCA_034781015.1 Tonicella lineata
GATTAACAGGCGCTATCTCAAACTTTAAGTTTCGTGCACTACTTCACAGACGGGGAAGCCCTTTTTAAGGAAAAGTTTTTTCCTTGGAAAACAGTATGAATTTGTATAGTTTTTCAAAATAGGCCTACATATAGAATGTCAATCTGAGCAACATTACTTTTGATAGTAAAGATTACATTGCTATATCGTCGTATGCCATCATCATATAGGCCGAGCATATTCATACTGCTGTAATTCGCCGGACAACAATTGAATACACATGGCATAGTTTGGGTATATTTGATAAAACATTGCGAATCTGTAGGCCTACAACTCAGCCTATGGGTGAATTAAAGCCAACATTGTATCTACTAAACCCTTTTAAAAAAGATCAATAGAAATGCATTATTTATTTTATTGAAAGGTCTTGTTAAGACTCGTAAAAGGAATACATAGAATCGTAAAGAAAACTTGGCCAATCAATCAAAGACCAACCAAAGTAACGACTTTCGATTTTGACTTTTGATTTGATATGATTTCTTTCAATCTGATTAAAATCTATATTTAGGTCTGATTTTAATCAGACTGGATTTCTTTATGCCGTGAAAGGAAGACTCCGTTCATAATACTGCTAGAGTAAGGTTAAATCTAAATCCAAATAAATAAAAATTGTTGTATCTATTGAATTTTATTTGCATAAGCCCTGTGTGGATAGAATCACCCCCATCATTTGATTGAAACCTTCGCCGGTATATAACTGGCTTGGTCACAAAGAGGTCCCATTTTATGTAGTGATATGCATTAAATTGAAGCAAATTTGGCGGTCGTCAAATGACGAATTGCTTCTGTAAGAATACGCACGGTCTACTTGACGATATCATACGACAACAGAGTAATAACATTTTTTGAAACCTTCACTATCAAACGTTATTAAGCTTAGATTGACATTCTATTTATTATTGTTTGACAAACTATACACATTCACACAGATTTCCAAAGAATATGCTTTTCCGTAAAAGGAGGTTTCCCGCCTTGAAAATAGTGCACGAAACTGAAAGCTTGACATATCGCCTATTTCACAAACTTCTAGTCTGCTGTGAAAAGCTAGATAGTTCTTAATGGTTACAAAATGAGCAAGAGTCAATACGTATCAGTTCAGTCTGATATCTACAGTCAACGCCGATCTGTGTTTACACCTTGCCTCTTATCTGGCTTTTTATTGGATAATTTTAACAGTGACATCTTTTAACCCCACAATATCAGACGCCAACGAACATGGTCTACTGCATGCAGGGTTACTTCAGATCTACATGGCGTCAAATTGCAATACAGGGAAACTAATATAGGTCTGATTTTAATCAGATAGCTTAAAGATGGAACAAGACTACCTATATAGGACACAAATATAAATTTCATCAATCTGTCAATTGATTAATTAATCAATCAGGCAATCAATCAACCATGCAATCAATCAATCAATCAATCAATCAATCAATCAATCAACCAATACAACCAACCAACTAATCAACCAATCAACCAACCAACCAACAAATCAATCAATTATTCAAACACTCAGCCAAGCAACAACCAATCAGTGAATCAATCAATCATTCTTTTAACGGTGATCTCAGTTATCCTGAACAGTTCTGATGGTCATTGTTTAAATTAGCCCTTGATCCTTTTTTTGGATGTATTTCGGATGTATTTCGGAAAGTTTGACGAAGTTATCTGCAATAGTTTCCCGACTCTTGAGGGTCAGCCGCACATCAATATTATAAAAACAGTATCTGCGCCATAATTTTGGTATAAAATTGGCGTTTGGAAACTGGGCATTGGCATAATACCCCTGGACCATATCTCTATGGCACTCAGTGGTAGAGTCGTGTGTAATTAGATACAACTTTAGATAACAACAATCAAAATGGTCATGCACCTTAAGCCATATAAATTCTGTACATTCCAACACGAAGCTAATCCGAATTGATTTATTCTTTCTTCATTAGCGTTAACTACTGGGTCGGACTATACTACTAATTATATCCACCTATTAAGCAAATTCTGGTCATTATCTAATAATTATACACCCCGAGTAGCCAGGCATTGGGATTGGGGTACATGGACACCTGACCCTATTTCAAGGCCTATCTTCTCACACCTGTTAGAAAATCGTCTTAACACCTTCTATATTCAGATAATTAACAATTTAGCTGCTTATTTTGTAAGCCTCATTAGCCCTGCGTAATTAAATATGAAACATATTAACATTATCTTTCCAAATATGGTTACAGTAGTTATGTGTGACGATATGGGATAGATATGAACCAGGCTAGTGCCCATGTGATGATGTGAACTGTATCATTAAATGCACTTTTAAAAAAAGTTGCAGATTTACAGTATATAGAATAAGCTGTATTATGGCGCAATTTACACTGCTTTCAACTGTATTTAGTCTCTATTAGCATTGAATTTAAATGTAAAATTGCAAATGTTTCTTACAGTGTGTCTACCATTGAACGATTGATAGTTACTCATATTAAGAGGCTTAACAAGAAAATTGTTTAATATAAAATAACTATTGAAAATGGAAAACGAAATATCAGAAAGGTTGAATGTCAAACTGCACAATTTGTTCGTTAGGTAAAGATTGAATTAAAAGCTATAATGTTATTGGTAATGTACCGATAACTGTTGGAAATAAGACGTATCCTAAAGACTGAATGCCAAAATGTGCAAATTATTCATAACGTGCCGGTAGCTGTTGAAAACCAAATAAGACATACCAAAAGGCTGAATGTAAAGTTGTACAAGAAAGCCTATTCGTAAGATATTTCTCGAAAATGGAATAAATGGTGCCAACAAGTTCGAATGTCAACGAATAAGTGGTATCCGAAAACATGAATGGCAGAGATATTCACGATGGAAAAAATTAAATCCGAAAGCTTAATGGCAGATATATATAAAATGGAATAAGTTATATCCGAAAGTTTGAATGGCACATATATATTCAAATTGAAGTAAATGAAATCCGAAAGCTTGTTATATAAGTGATATTTGAAAGTTTGAATGGCAGATACATTCAAAATGAAACAAATGATATCCGAAAGGTTGAATAGCAGATATATAAGTGATATTTGAAATCTTGAATGACAGATATATTCAACATGAAATAAATCATATCCGAAATCTTAAATAGCAGATATATTAGTGATATTCGAAAGCTTGAATAATAGATGGATTCAAAATGAAATAAAGGATATCCGAAAGCTTAAATAGCAGATATATAAGTGATATTCGAAAGCTTGAATGACAGATATATTCCAAATAAAATAAATGATATCCGAAAGCTTGAATAGCAGATATATAAGTGATATTCGAAAGCTTGAATAGCAGATATATAAGTGATATTCGAAAACTTGAATGACAGAGTCAAAACGAAATAAATATTATCCGAAAGCTTGAATTGCAGATGTATAAGTGATATTCTAAAGCTTAAATGACATATATATATATATTTTTTTTTATAAATGCAGAGAAAGAAAATGTGACATGCCTCTATTCAAAGGGAAATAAATGATATCCGAAAGCTTGAATAGCAGATATAGGAATATTCGAAAGGTTGAATAACAGATATATTCAAAATGAAATAAGTGATATCCGAGAGCTTGACTAGCAGATATATTCGTGATATTTGAAAGCTTAAATGACAGATATATTCAAAATTTTACCAGAAAGCTTGAATAGCAGATGTATATGGGATATTCGAAAGCTTGAATGACAGATACATTCAAAATACACAGCCACTGTAAAAAATGTGTTCACATTTTTAGTCTATTAAAACAGGGATACAGGTAATAAAACAAGCTATATTAAAGTAGAACTTTTCCAATTTTAATCCTAACTCATGTATAACTCTTTGTCTTTATTTGAATTGACAAGTTTGGTACAGATGCACCGCGTGACATGTATATATTAGTGTGCTTGTACCCATGGAAATGGGGGTGGATCCTCGGAGATTGTCTGGAGATGATGCACCCGGTTCCGGCATCGTGAGCTGAAAGAATCACCAAAGACGATTTCTGTATAGAGATGTCAGGCGATAACATAAAGGAGTGGTTTCCGTAAAATTAAGTTTGTTTCTAACCAATTATTTAATATCAAGATCTATTATTCACCCAAAATCCTAATATTGTGTTAGTAAATGTTTTCTTTCTTGCCACATATTGTGTACAGGCCTTACTTATTTACAAATAAAATCTCAGTCAGTTTAATGCCACTATAGGCCTACAGTTCTGTGACAAATGTTGATATTATTTCTGCAAATACATATCCAATCGAACCAATCACAACCTTATACGTTCTGGTTAGAAGGGTTATTATAGTGATGAGCATATTACTGATCATTATCTCTCTATAAAGTCATCATAAACACACGAACATTTCGCATGTCTAAAGGCTCCGTGTTTAGGTAGCTCACGTCTATATATGAACCACCTACTTCCGATAGGTCATTAGTATATAGTTAGTCTTTGATCTTGAGTCGCTAACCACAAAATGTCACCTATAGGACTTTATAAATAAATAATACTGATATAATTTTAAAAGAACTCCTCACCGCCGTGCCTCGTGCACAGCGACACACCTTCCTAGTTGTGACAGACGGAAATACAGGCAAATGGAAAAAAACTGTATGAAGTAAATGTTTATTGTTATCGTCTGATATTAAAAGACTTGAAATCCCAAAGAAATGGGTTTAGGCCAGTGTGTTGGATTCGTCATATTCACAATTTAGAGTGGGCTTACTTGTATCTATAAATAAAATAGAAACTGTTACACTGGTGTAATTTATTAATGTCAATACAAATACATTTTGTATTTTTAAAGGGCGCCTGTGTAAGAGATATCTCGCCTCGTATTGACCTCCTATCATGACTTAATTACAGAGCAGTCCACGTCTCCAATAAAGAGAAGGTAAAAGGTGTGGATGGGGCTGCATAGATTTACCTCTCTTTGTCACCGTATTATAGAGGGTTGGAGCGTAGTTTTGCTGCTTGATCTAAATAATGGTTTAATAGTAGGGTATTCTCAGTCGGCTGATCTTGCATGATAACCGTTCTATGTGTGAGCGTATGGTCAGACAAAATCTCCGCTTTCCACGGCTTATCGCCTTAATCTCGTTCTGGACGATGATCAAACGAAATAGGTGTCGCCCCTTAAGCTACTGGCTGGTAGTTGAGGCTTTATAGGGGAGTGTTCGCTAACCGGAACATGATGGCATTATATTTTACTTTAACTATTTTTTTGGCCATGATTCTACATGTCAAAAGACTGTTTTTGAAGTAGATAGCAGAATATTTTGTTTCCAAAATCTTGCCATTTGAGTTGTAAATGTAATTTTATTAGCTTCTGAATTCTCATGGGAAGGCCGTTACCGCCCTCTGTAGCCCCTACCCGTGGGGTATCCGCATAAGTAAGATGGAGATTGACATGATGCAGTGGCAATAATTCGACACTTTGAGCTTGTTTTCTGACCGCTGGAGGCCAGTGATGTGTGATCAGTCAAACAATCAGATCTATTCCGATCGCCCATTAAGATAGCCCACCTGTACACAATGCGGTTTGCTGTTGAACAAGTAAGCAAGCAGAAGGGGATAGAATACCTGACAGGGGAACATCGTGTCATTTAAGGAGATAAAAGTCCGTAGTACCATCTGGACATACCGTCACTTATCACACCACCAAAGTCTTTTGTAATGTGTGAATATTAAGCCGCGTGATGCTGGAGGGCGTTTTGATATCCCACCTAGCTCTCGCATACTTTTGCAATGAACGGGCAATAAATGTTGATATTGGTCGTAGATTGGTCATATGGTCATCGCTGGATTACCCCGCCTACCCACTTTGTAATAACTTAACCACAAGCTAACATTCTTTTCAGATTTTTAAAATACCTGACCATGGTTGGTTGAGCTGACCATGTTAAAACACTTCCCCATAGCTAATAACTATCAGCTGGCACGACAGAGGCACGATTTCAACAAGCGTCCTTTCTTGCCTAGGAAAAAAATTAACACATAACACAAAATACCTTGATAAATATCTCCTCGGAATATTCATAAGTTATACAATTATGTCCAATGGTACGAGTAATTTGTGTCAAGTTGTGAAAAGAAGCCTAATGTAATTACCATGATAAGAGGATGTTATTGCTGTCTGCATAGCAAATACATATTTACTTAGGCATCTGGACTCACATCTATGCTAATATTGTCAACGGTCAACGAAATATGTTTAACACTTTTTGAACAATTTAAATCAGAGACGGTAACATAAGTACATTTTATGACTGTTAGGCCTAAAATAGGTTATGAAAGTTTTTTTTGTCAGTCTTGAAAATGACAATAAACACATTTTTAAATAAAAGTCGCATGATATATGTTTATTGTAATTGTGTTCAGGGGCCGACTTCAGAATGCAATTTCTGACTATGTCAAAATACAAAATTTAATTTGGTTCAAATCGATTTGCAAAATGTCATAACAATACAATATTACTATATTTGTTTTGGCATCACAAAAGTAAATCCCAAATATTAAATGTCAACATTCACATGTAGGTAATTTAAGACGATTTAAAGATTTTGACTTAGTAAAAAAAAAGACTTTTCGGAATCAGCCCAATGTTCCATTTTATTCTTATTTTACAAGATAAAAGAGACATTATTAAATGTCGGATATTCATAGGCAAAAACATCAGCCATGAAGGGCTTTTCTTCCGGCAAAACATGAATAAAATAATGTAAACATTCAGTACATTGTTTTGAAACTCTGAAAGTTAACATTTATCATCTATTATATCACTACATCTATTATTATTGTATCATATATTTCAATATGTATTTTCATCTGTATCAATATTTGAGAAGAGCATTTAGCTTCTTCTAACAATAAAGGATTGGAATAAATTATAGAAATCGGTTCTTTTGAAAACGAGTGTCGTGGAAGAGTTTCTCTCGGCTGTGTCCGGTGCGATTGTCATATACAGAGCTTCATCCCGGCTGTGTTCGGTTTCTTCCACAAGGTCTTTGCTCCTGTGTATTTTGGATATTGTTTTATATGCTAGGTGGGACATATTTTATTGCATAGCATATATCCCATCTAAATGTAAAATAGTATCTAAAATACCTACAAAAACCACTTAAAATACCCACAACAAAATACCCATCAGTCAAGTCCTTGTGGGTTCTTTTTCTATTTGCGGGTGGTTGCCGGAAGCTTTCTGAAGCCCTGATGCTCTTGGGGCTAAGATACATCCCTAAGCCGTTTTGGTGTCATGTCATATTTTTTCGTCCTGTCCTTCTACTGTATTGTCTTTGTGTTGACGGTGAAGTCAAGTATGAAATAGTCCAACCATTTGGTTTAAACAATATTTATTACCTGTTACAGGTAAGGGATTTGCGAACAGGCAGTGACTATAGCCCCTTCCAGAAAGTGCATTTGTCTCCTCCTGAATGCTACCGCCCTTCTGTGATGGAGGCGGGAAACCATCAACAGTGGCTAGTCGTCGGATTTTTGTGTCGAAAATAGAACGTTTTTCTGTCAAAATACGTTCTTTCATTGATGACGTTTAACCAACAGCACGCGTCGTAGCGTAACGCTTCACAGATATGAGATCATTGCGAATAATTACTAGCCGGAAGTGTACAGTAATTTGTCAGCAAAAGGGAGATAACTGCACTTTTGAGAAGAGGCTATATTAACGCATCTCCAAATCTGGGACATTTGACTGGCACACTGTCATATAGGAGAAACACACAGCTATCGATCAGTCAATCTTCTTAGATTCATATTAATAACACTGGCGCTGCCATCACAAAAATGAAATTATTTGCAATTTGGATTTTAAAAAATCTAGCGCATTTGTCGGTTTTAACAAAGAAACTAATCACGAAAGTTTGTTAAGAATGACGAAATCTTGTTAAGAATGACGAAATATTAGCAGAGATGACGCCGTACTCCTTTCATTTATATGCAACTTAAATTAGCTCTTTTAATTCTTATCAAAACGTGTTGTTGTGAAATAGACAAGAATTGATTCTGGCACACACTGAGATATTTTGACAATAAATACGATGCCCAAACATTTGCTACTCGATGGAAATACCTTTGAAATTTACGTTAGTTATCTGTTCGTTTAAGATTGCGTTGCTTTTCTACTTATTTGTCAAAATGGCTAACACGTGATAAATCGTAGTTATACACTGTAAAACAAAATTCCCTAACATCTCAAGGAATGAAACAAAACAACAGCGGAATATTCCATAACTGACGCAAGGATTATTTCCAAAAACATTTGCGGAATATTCCTTGCCTTTGCAAACAATTGCATTTAATCAAACGATTTTGGGGATATTCCATTAAAAGAATAATGCAGGCCTATGTGGCTTCAATGCATACTCATTAGGAAAAATACGTCACATATCCTTAAGACAATATGAAATCTTCCTAAAAATTGTACTTCAGGAATAATTCCTTTACGTCTCTTCCTTGAAAGGTATAGAATATTCCGCTGGTGATTTATTCCTTAAGATGTTAGGGAATTGTTATCAGTGTAGGCCTTGGCAGTATTATTTGCCGCAAAATGTTCCAGTCTTGGGTATGAGTTCGTCATCTAAAATGGCACGAGACATCTACTTCTCATTTCAATTTTTGTTTACATTAAAATACCACGGTAAATCTTAAATTGCCGAGGATTTAATTTAAAATTTTAGTACCGAATATCCAGGTGTATCGTTTCGTTTCATTTCGTGTGACGCATTGTTTTCATAATATATAATATTCCTCTTGTAATTTTGGTCTGTTGTGGTCATGTATTAAAGAAAGTTAATTGTGTTGATTTATAACAAACAGTTATGTTTCAATTAATAAATATCACGCTAATTAAGTTAGCCCAGCTAGGGGCGCTAGTGTCTCAAACCGAAATTGTGACGTAGCCGCATGGGGTTTTTGGTTGCTACGGACGTTGTATGAACAAGTTGTCAGATATTTTTAAAGAAATTATGAGTGATATCAAGAAAGGATGTTCCTTTGAAGCTTCGCGACGGTTGGTTGTTAATGGGGCCGGATAGTTATTTGGAAGATCTCAACCCCATATATGCCTACGTCATCAAATTTCTGACCAATCAAACACGTTCTTTTTTAAAGTTATTTTGTCTGTTTATTAAATATGAAAAACAAATAACAACTTTTAGTCAGTTAAAAACATGTTTCTTAAGCATGCTTTGTCAGATGAAAATAAGATTTTATTAATAATTGTGGACATTTTAAGATGTTCAGATGTCGAACCCCGGAGGAGGCATGTCACCTTTTCTTTCTCTGCATTTATAAAAATAAATATTTTTCAAAAGCAAATCACACTGCCAAAGAAAAGTAGATTAATAAAGAAAACGACCAATCATCTTGTTCTAGATTAACTCTATAAGAGACCAGTTTTCAATGGACTATAAACTCGAGATGTCACGGGTGAGCTAGACCCCGAGAAGAAAACAACCACTCCCCTCTAGTTATTGACAATACATAGAACTGATTATGCTTGATTACCTATAACACAGCATCAGCAGAGTAAACATCAGCCCAATCTATATGTCAGCGAAATTTAAAGAGCAGAGTAAAGTAAAGAGTAATCAGCCGCTTTGTGATTATTCATATTTAAACTAGTAAATAAAAGTCCATGGAATAGGCATAAGATAATCAGACTAAATGCAAGAGTTTAGCCTTAACCAACATATCCCTCAAATGTGTGTTCCTTTTGTAGGCTATATTAGCCTCTGTAAGAGAGGTTTTCACATTTTTGGGACAAGGTGTTGATATTCCTTTTTAAGGAAACGAGCAAATTGGGTTCTGGGCTGGTCAAAATAAAATACGAACGGCATTTTGTCTTTTTCAGCTTTTACCTGGTTCTAAGTTTAAACCCAATGGATACATTGCTTGGATTGTCTTAATCCAAAAAGATTCCCTATTTTGTTTCTGTTTAGTTTCTTCTTCTTAAGGAAATGTTTTTATTTACCCCTCGGCCAATTTTGGCCTAGGGGTAATGTCGTCACCATGTACGTCCGTCACCGCGATATCTCCGAAACAAAATCAGGTAGGGCCACCAAATTCCGATATGTTATGTATCTAGTGAATTGTGGGAAGCCTATTGCAATTGGGCATTTTCGTTAAATGATTTATGGAGTTAAGCACCTTTTTCATTTTTTTTCTATACCATGATATCTCTGAAACAAAATCACCTTGGCCACCAAATTTTTAATATTAAGTGTCTAGTCAATTGTATGAAGCCTATTGCGATATGGCATGCTCGTCAAATGATTAATGGGGTAATGCCCCGTTTTCAACTTTTTCTATACCATGATATTTCTGAAACAAGTCCGTCCGTACGTCCGTTACCGCGAAATCTCCCAAACGAAATCTCCCAAAACGAAGCCTATTGAAATGGGGCATGCTTGTCAAATGATTTATGGAGTTATACCCCCTTTTCAGCTTTTTTCTATACCATGATATCTCTGAAACAACATCACGTGGGGCCACCAAATTTATTTATATTAGGTATCTAGGTAATTGTGGGAAGCCTATTGAAATTGGGAATTTTCGGATAATGATTTATCGAGCTATGCAGGGTTTTTTTTTCTGCCGTTAATTTTGGTACGGTCATCACGCTATCAATAGGTACTGTCTTGTGCTTTTTGGCGAGTCGAGGGGTTTTGGACAGCGGGGCTTCATGTTTCCATTGGCATTATCTCAAAATGATCTTTGACCGAATGTCCGCAAACGGAAAAATTAGAAGTCAATTTTAAAGAAGAAAACTGAACACAATATTTTCAAAATATCAAATTTGATTTCACCTGCTGGGTCTCCTGTCTATGGAAGCCGGATGCGGCTATTGCGTTTTTTGTTTCCTCGCGTTTGTCAACGAGAAAAAAAGCGGAAACGAGAAAACGCCAAATACTCAATATATCGCGAAATAATGGCTATTTGGCGTTTTCTCGTTACTGCGTTTCTCCCGTTTGTCAAACGCGAAAAAACGCGGAAACGAAAACGCCAAATTAAACATCTTGTTTTAGCATGTTTTATTTTTTTGGATCTTTTATTCTGACCCTCTATCGGTTACAGGCCGTGTGCAAATATACATGACAACGTTGCCAGTGTAGCGGTGATTATATCGCAACAATCACCCAATTGTTTATGGCTGTTAAACTATCCCCCCTTCGTCATCAACTCGTCAGCGCCCCCAATCTATGTTAAATCGTACCGTAGAAATAAAATTGACCCTTGCTGACTTAAACAAGAGTTTTTGGTGCCAGGTTGTCACAAAAAAACGTGTCACTTTCATATTAACGGCTTTTGTAAGGTTTTAAAACTGTATCGTCAGCTAGTATAGACGAATGTCACGAGAGCGAGATGACCGTCTCTTTTGACGCAACTAATGACGTTTTAATTGTTGCGTCATCACTGTTAGCGTTCCGAGTGATACACCAGCAATGACGTCACAGTGTGATGACGTCGTGATTAGAATGTAAAGAGAAGATCGCCTCCCTTTTGGCTATTCTCCTCAGTTCGTATTCTCCCTCGCATAGTAAAACAACAGCCAGTTTTGACCCAACAAGAAACCTGATTTGTTTTATTATTTTTATCGGATTAGAATGGTGTTTAAAACCTCTGTATCGGTGAGTGTTGAGTTATTAATCACCTCTTCCGTCATTTTGGCACCTCGTCAAAATCCTCGTCGCCTTCGGCGACTCTGGTTTTGACTCGGTACCAAATGACGTCAGAGGTGATTAATAATTACAATAACCTCTACGTCGGGTTTAAACCCCTAATCAACGTGAAAAAACGGTGAAACGAAAAGACGCCAAATAGGCAATATACCGCGAAATTATGGCTAATTAGCCTTTATTCGTTTCCGCGTTTTCTCGTGTTTGACAAAGGCGAAAAAACGCGGAAACGAAATAACGCCAAATCAAAAATCTTGTTTTAGCGCGTTTTATTTTATTTCATCTGGTAACTTTTCTGGGCATGGTTTATTGTCTGGGAATCTTTTCCTGTCTGGGCTAGGCTTTATTGTGCAGATGTTTGGCTCTGCGCCCAAAACTGATATGCCCTTTGGTGAGCAACAAGCTGATATTTGTCAGCCTCTTCTATTGAGCTGTAATTGGAGGCGATTCTAGTAAAAGGTCTTCATCGTTCCCTTTGATGAGCCGCCATGCAGCTGACAAGATGTTTTGATTCGGCGTTTTTTCGTTTCCGTGTTTTATCGCGTTTGTCAAACGCGAGAAAACGAACAATCCATGGCCGCATCCGACTTCCATACCTGTCAAACCATATAATGTTACATAATGCATTCCATACTCGAGACTACAAAAATACAAGACAATATAGTGTACGTTTTCATTTTTCCAATATTTTTTCGATACAATTCAAGAAGACGGTCCCAATAAAGCTCATTAATACAATGATATTGTAGACATATAGGACAATTTGAAGGAAGAAAAATGAACACAATATTTTCAAAAGTTCAAATGTTATTTCACCCGATGTGTTTCCTGTCAAACCATAAATGGTAAATAATGCATTTCATGCTCGATACTACGAAAATACAAGACAATAGTGTACGTTTTCTTTTTTTCTAATCTTTTTTCGATACATTTCAAGAAAATGATCCCAATAAATCTCATTAATACAATTACATTGTAGACATAGAAGACAATTTGAAGGAAGAAAACTGAACACAATATTTTCAAAAGTTCAAATTTGATTTCACCTGATGCGTCTCCTACCAAACCATACATGTGAAATAATACATTTCATACTCAAGACTACGAAAATTCAAGACATCTTTCCAATCCTTTTCGATACAATTTATGAAGACGTGCAGTCCCAATAAATCTAATTAATACAATAAAATTGCTAAACTATTACAAAAATAAATACAAATTGTTGGAGAATAAAGTGACACAATCTGTCGAAAATTTGTTTTTTTACAGATTTTACAAACCCCATTTTTAGGGAGTTTTTTTTTTTCTCAAGAAGTACAGGTTGGAAGCTTTTGGTTAATTCCACCACTAGCTTTGCCGTTTAAACGAAAGCTTTAACGTAACAAAAATAATGAAAATTAACAGTTTTGCTGCGAAATTTAAATTATGATAAATGCCCACGATAAATTAAAGGATTTCGTACACAAAATGGGCTTATTTGGGCTTTTTGTCCACGTTAATGTTTGCACTTATAAGTGGAACTTCAAGATTTAGTTACACCATAAAAATGGAAATGTCTTAGATGTGAGGTAAGTTAGAAGCTGTGGATTGTAATAGCAATAATAACTTCCGCATAGATGGCATTATTACTTCCTAATACAGTATATCAAGAAGTTGCCATCCACACGGAACTTCTTCTTGTTAACCGTAGTTCGTCGATAAACGCTCATTTAAAGTGACCGTCTCACTTTAAGTTGTATTTTCTATAAATATTGTTTTATGTATATATTTAATTGTTTGTGTCTGTAAACGTATATATAATATATTGAGAAAATGGTATTCCTTTTCATCCAAAGAGTATAATCGGTGTTGTGGTGCTCTTCCCTCGTGCTTGCCATGAAATCTAATGTTAATTGATGCTGAGCATTTTGTAATCATTAAGTATGTCTTTCACCTAGCTTTACAACGCAGACTAAATCTAAAAAGGCACCATCACAAGCTTTCAGCTTCGTGCATTACTTCCCAGACGGATCTTTTTGGAAAAGTATTTCCCTTAGAAAACTATGTGAATGTGTATAGATGGTAAAAACATAATAAATTGCATGCTAATTTAAGAACCATTGCATTAGTTTTAATAGTAATATTAAAATAATCACAATGCTCTATCGCCGACGACGACCGCATAAGTTGTCGGCAATTTGCCGAATATCACTACATAAAGTGGGACTTCTTTATGACCAAGCCGGTTGTAACGGCGATGGTTTTAATCAAATGACTGATGAGTTGACAGCAGAGATCCTAATGTAGCTGCCCTGTGCAATGATGTTAATACATGTTTACCCCGTGGGCATCTACGCCCCGCGGGATCTAAAACCCACTAGAGTTCTTGTTGTTCTTTTTCTTGTTCTTGTCCTTGTGGACACTTCGTTCAAAATGCTATTTCTCGGTAGTCCCTGAACGGAATTTCGTGAAACTTTACAGGGGGATAGAAGAGATCAATACAAAGAACTTATCTGAGCGTTTTTTTCTTAAAGTTTGAACCAGGGAA